>JAACJT020023006.1:3461-22529 GCA_009936485.2 Gymnarchus niloticus | reverse complement strand
AAGCGGGGGCAGACAGGGGGGGGGGGGAAAACAAAGAAAAAAAAACCCCTAAAAAGGGCCGGGCCGGGGGGTGGGGTGCCGGCGCGGTGGGGGGGGGGGGGGTTAGGGTCCTCACCTGGAAGTACCCCGGAGGGATCTGGCCCCCCGGCATGCCATCGTTGGGTGGGATGTTCCCAAGTACTGGGCTGGGGGCAGCGGCGGCGCTCTGTGGAGACATGGAAGAGGTCAGAGGTCATGAGGGGCTGGAGGGAGACAAACGCATCGTGATGAGAACATCAGTGGGTGGCACATCACCAAGGGACAGGACAGAGAGTCGGTCCCCCTCTGATGTACGGACTGGCGTCACGGCAAGGTGTGAGGGGGAGTGGGGGGGGAGACAGGCCAGGGCCAAACATACACATGTACATCTGTAAATAATGAGTGACCCCTCCCCATCACCTAACTACCAACATCAAAGAAACAGCCTCTACCGTTTTACAGCACAGGATATTTTAGGGGGCCTGGGGGCCTTTCCTGCAAGGGCTCAGGGTGCATGCAGCCATGGAGGCATCCTTCACAGAAAGGCAGTGGCCTGTGAGGGACCTTCAGAAGACCACATCCCCCATCACCCTAGTTCACAGACACCCTGCATTCAGCTCATACCACAGCAGCCCGACCCATCTGGACGCGGCCAGTGACCCCACCCATCGAGCAGGACGTCACCCACAGATGTCAGCTGATGTGGACACGGAGGCTCCAGTCATCTTAAACTTAGGCTGCCAGGTGTGATGGGCCTGTCTGGCAGTCACTAAAACCACCTTTTGGTCACCATGGAGCTGCTTAACCACACAGACGCGATTGTGGGAGTAAAACAGCCGAGCCAGTGGGCGGGACTTCCAGAGCGGGCCACAGGTGTTCACCTGAGCTCCGCCTCTCACACCTGCCCACCCACCTGGCGTGGTAACCGCACTTACATCAGTGCTGCTTGGTTTACAATTACAGTGCAAAATTCACAGGTGCACACACACACACACACACACACACACACACACACACACACACACACACACACACACACACACACACACACACACGGCCTTCTGGGTCCATTCGGGACTGGGCCACCCACCGGTCTGGGCTCGTCCAGCCAATGCGGAGGACAGCCACAGCCTGTTCTCCTGGCTTTCAGGAGTTGGTCCTTTACTTCCATGTTAATGACTGGAAGAGAACGGTAAACATGGGGCAGTCGGCACCCGTCGCCACCTGTCGCCACATACGGTTAACCGGCACCCAGGCAGCCTCTTCACGGTCATCTCAAGGTTTGTTTAGCTCAAACACTTCTCCTTAATTCGGGGTGAAAACGTAGCCCCATCTGAAGCCGTCACTTGACAAGTGAACAGGTCGGGGCCAAAGGTCACAGTTCACATGCAGAATGTTAGCTTTTGGTTTTCCTGGTCGTCTGTACATGGGTGCTTGTCGGTTTCTTTCGAGAATCGTCTAGCTGCACCCGAGAACCGCCCGATGAGACAAGACTCAAAGGAGTGATTTTCATGCGTCCAGTGTTCGAACGAGACCACACTCCCCAGGTGGGCCGGAAACTCCACAGTCCCCCACAAGAACAGAAGGGCTAGGGTCGGCTCCATCTAATAAAGTTACGTCACCCCCAGAGGGGACACCAATAACCCAAGGATGTCACTCAAGACTGACAGCCACCTTCTCAGAGCATTAAAGGTTCACGTGCTCCAGCACACGGGTCCTGAGATGAACACAAATTCACCTGAACATCTTCTGAGTTTGACTACCATGTAACCTTCACCGCAGGCCAACAGACCGCTGCTTATAAAGCAGGTGGGAGGAGTCTGTTACTGTGACGAAGCACCTCGTGGCTACATGTAGATCATCGCATGATCTTGGAGCCACCGCTGACATGTCCTTCGCACAGCAGCCGGCCAGTGAGGACGGCCCGTTTGTCAAGGAGGTCAAGCACAGCCAGTCGGAGCATCACTCAAAAGACTGCATCGAATGTGAAACGTGCCACGCAGGTACAACCGGGCAGATCGTGGAAAAAAAAAAAAAAAGGGATTGTGTTGTAACTCAGCGATGAAGCCGGCGATCTCTGCTGGCTGTGTATCCACAACAGCACTACGGGCTAAGAGCTGCGGGTTCAGACCAGATCCACGCAGTCACCGCACAGCTAGGGGAGCTCCAGCCAGACACTGAAGCGGCTGGAACGACAGGATGTTGGTCTGCGTGAAGAACAGAAACCGAGGATCTGAGAGCCAGGCTGACAGATCCCCAGCTGGTCTGGGCTGAAACAGGCCCTCCTTTGCCTGGTTCTTGGTCCCTCCCCCTCCCCCGACTGAACCTCCAGGGAGGCAGTGTAGTGATTTATTACTGTGGTGGGGGGCACCTGTCCCCCATGTCCTGCCTATAGCTGATCCACTCCCGTATACGTAGGCGTGACTTTTGCCCGCTCCTGCTCTCCTGACGGTCGCTGGCACCCACGGTGCATCTCCAGCCGCCTGCTCCAAACCAAACAGCATCACCAAGCCACCCTTTCACTTGGTTGGACCCAGCGTGCAGGTACAGTAAGGTGTGTTCAGAAACACGTCAGACAGGCCGGTAAACCACGACCCCGCATCACCAACCAGCCGTGGTCACATTAAAATGTCACAAGACTTCCTTTCGGAACATGGCCATTCACACGCAGGATGGGGATGGGCGGAGGAGGTCCACACATCCCCGGCAGAATCAGACCAGCAGGTGTCTGCGAGTCAAGCTTTAAGGATCTCCAAGGTGTCACTCAGGGGGGCCCAGGGGCCAACACTCCCTGACAATCCAGTGTGCAGTTATGACACAGCCGGGCGTGTGTCTGGCTTTTTGAGGATGTTGGCTGGCTGGCCACGCAGGCGGCCTGTGTGAAAAAGCCCCGTCGTACTAGAGAGGTGGACCCAACCAGAAGCCTCTCTTAGCATGTCAGCACCCCGCCATCCCACAATGCACCGCAATCCCTACCTACCGCTTCCACTCAGGAAGCTGAATGGCGGGCCTCTCTCGGTTTAGTCTACATGGAGTGGGGCGTGGCAGCCCACGCGGGGGTCCCCCACGACGCACGGAAACCGCAAAAGCAGGGCAGAGTCCCTCTGCTGTGGGGAACATTTCAGGGTCAACGTAGGACCACCATGCTTTCCGAGATCTGAGTCACAAATGACTGCGTTTTCTGGAGCCACAGAAGCAGGCAGGTTTTATTTTGACAGATTATTTATGCGGCCGCAAACAGAAACAGCATCCTGTGTGCGAACACTGCGGACTGCGATGTTCTCAGTGCCGTCCTGTGCTTCTATTTATAATGTGTCGTCATGCCGATGACTAACGAACCCACAGCGTTTTCTCCACACCTCAGCACATTTCCTCATCCACCTCCACCCCCCACAGCTTTTCAACAGCCCATAATGCCGTCAGGATACCGACACAGGGCAGAAGGGCAGGATTCTGTTCATTTTTCCATCTGTGTAAGTGCTAATCCCCTCATCCTGGCCCCGGTACACTCTGGGCGTGTGTTGGGAAGCATGCTTAACTCTGCACACAGCGACATCCTAACCTGTGAGCGTTCGGCCACATGCCATTTCAAAGAGAACCTGAGGATTTCTGACCACATGCAAGAATAACACCAGAGCGGTCAGAGAGCCACACACTCCGAGGAGCGGATACCGAAAACTGCCGTGAGACTGTTTGTTTTGAAAGCATCGGCGTAATAATTAATGAAAATGACAAGGCTCCTGAAGACTAAACCAAACTCTATTCAAAGCCAGACAAACTGTTGAGCTTTTTGTACGAAAAGCCAGCTGAACAAAGGAAGCCTAAGACAGACTGTTGATATCGTTTCCTACATTTTCATGACTCACTTCACGTCCGTAAATGTGAATCACAGATCGGCTGCCTTGTCCTGCCCAGGACCCAGCCCAAATCTCAAAACAATGAGACTGGAGCCTTAAGAAGCCCCTGCATGTGCAGCCTGGGAAACCCCTCTAATCATTAACGCTTTTGCGAATACGGCCGTTTCCTGGGGACATCTGCTCAGCACTCCTAGCTGAGTGAGGCAGACCGCTCCCTGAAGCCGCAGCCCAAGCCGCTGATGGCACCTCGGCTAAAAATAGTCTGGCCGAAGAACCTGAAGCTCCTGTGAAATATCACAGCGAGGAGGTAAAAACCGGGGGCCGCAGCAACCCAGCGAAACACAGACAGGCACTCAGCTTCAAAGGAGAGCAATGCAGAGAAGACGCAAGGTCTCACACGTGGTCCTCAGAAGACAGAGCGACCGTGCCTGGCAGCACACCGGCAGGGATTCGATATACGTCCTCAGTCCATTTTGGGTCTGGGTTTTGAAGTTGCTACTGATGACTCCAAAAATGCTGCCCTTCACTACGGGAAGATCTCTGATTTGTCACCCTTCCTGCATTCAGACTCACACCACCCCTCTTCACCACCCTAACATCACCAGAAGCCACAGCTAAACCCCTCTTTGCTGCTTATATTATTCTCTTCTACGGCCCCAACAGCTTCACTGACCAGAATCTGCCTGTCAACATCTCCTCTGGTTCTTGGTTACCTTTGATGCTCCTTTGGTATATTTTCATGGACCCTAAAGGGTACCCAACCTTCATGTGACATTGACGTGACCCAACTGTCTCTAAACTGTGTCAAGCTGACTGCAATTCTTCACTTGACTGGTAGACCATCTGCTTTCAGAGCTGGAACCTCATTCCAGATGAAGAGCCTGCACCATCCTCACACCCACATTCCAGCCTCACGTGAACCATCCTAGCCTCCATCCAGTGGATCAGATAATCAGGTCCAGAACATCTAGTCAGGCACAGTTCTACTAATGTCCAGCCAACGCCAAAGGTCTTGAGGTCCCTCTTCCACTGGTCCTTCAACAAGGACTTCGTTAACTTTTTCAAAGGGACTTGCTGGAGACGTGGTGGCCTTTCATCAGCTGGAGACCAATGGAACTCTTTTCTGCTGTCCCACATGCTCTGCCTTTTGCTGTGAGGGATACTGAGGGGATGGAGTTTAATGGTTTGCTAATTGACCAATTACTGATTTGGAATCGACACCATGAATGATTTTTATTCCAGTACACGTCGGAAAATAAATCGACACAGCTAGTACTGAAAAGTCAGATGGACACGGTGTGGCAGATCTTGGAAGGCCAGGAGTTGCCGCTCCACATTTCTCACCTCCCAGTCACCACCAACCTCAATCGCAGCAATGCCACCCAAATCCCTGCCTCGGTGGGTGACGAGCCACTGGCCAGCACAGTCCCCCTGAACGCTCAACTCGAGAAGCCAGGGTTCAGAAGTCAAAGCAGAGGCTTCCCATGTCTCAGCGAGGGCAGGTGTTGGCCATTTACTTAGTCATACATTTACTTTCCACATCACAGGCAACCAGCAGTCTAGGGACTTTTTGCTGGGCAACGGGAAGAGGAGGCCATCTGCCTAGATACGGCACACCATAAATTTACACCACGGAGATGAGACACACCGTAATGGATGAGAGAGAGCATGCCGGTCCAAACAGAGCCCCGCCGATGCGACATTTACATGCAACCGGGTACGGGACATGGTCGTGAAATCCGACTCTGGGAACTGACACCATGGAGATGAGGCTCAGCCACCGTACATAAATGTAAACACGGGGGAAAAAACCAAACGGCTCTCCAATAACCCACCGCAGAAGCAGGTTGCAGGCAGCACTGACGGATCACTGGGTCAGTAACTGACAGAGCAGGCAGATGTTGCTTTGGGAAGAGCCAGCAGCAGAGGATAAACTATCAAAATAAACAGTGAAGACAGTGTGGTCAAACACGGTGGCTGCTGAGGGGCCAGAAGCACAAGAGAATCACTCTTTAGTGGTATGAAAAACCAAGCTTGACTGCAGAACCAGACAGGGTCACCGAAACACAAAGGAACGACGACGATCTGGCAAGGTTCTCAAAACGTGGGGCCGGACGGCCCATCAGACACAGAAATATTGATAGTGCAATAATATTGTGCGTTTTGATTTGGTTGGTTAATGATGTACATCTCCTCAGATCAGCACCTGTAGATCGATGTGGAATCAGAGATGAGTTGGGGTCATTTTCCAGGTCCACCTAGGTCATCATCGCTGCAGCATCTTAAAGCAACACTGGAAGATTGTCAGAGAACCACACACAGCTGCACTATTTCAGTCGAACTTGATTTATACAACCACCAAGCAGCAAGCTGGCAGTTGCATGGAGTCAATGATCTTCACGGAGAGTAATGTGGATGCACAGCAAGCCTTCGACAATCAGTAACAGACCTGCCTTACCCAAGACAGTCAACCCCATCACTAACAAAACCTGGGCTCAACTGCCCAGTGTGGTAATGGTAATCTGTTCTGAAAAAATATTCTGAACACATCAGACTTATTGGCAATGCAGTGTCTCTACAAGCCATCAGACAGAAGTTAGTCCAGCGTGAAAACTGTTTTTTAGCAGTCAATCAGAATATCAGCATATTGGGCAGGGAACCTCGATGTTTGTTGAACTGGCGAGCAATAAGTTCAGCCTCAATTTCAGCAGAACTAGGAAAGTTTACGTAGTTTTATACTGTAAAAACTAAGTGAAATTAGGTAGAGTACCCAGCCTGCTAAAAATAACAGTGACATAGTTACCTAAATAGTCCTGTAGGTTGACAAGTCTACTCACATCTTCCAATTTCTACATTCATCCCTAGTCCGAGCGCCATCTTTCTCACATTTCATGAAAGTTCACAGGTCATACGATGGTTCTTATCTCATCATGGCCATGATGGTTCCCTCAGCCATTTGCTCTGAAACCATCTCTAATCAAGTCTTTCTTTTCCGACTGCCAATTCCACTGGTGCCGTTCAGCGGCGAGCTGCCAAGTGTGAGTGGTGGATGGTCCCGTGTCGGCCGCAACACCGGGAGTCACTAAGGCCATACTGTCCAAACTGTCTGTCTCGCAGTCATCAATGTGGTGCTTTTTAGGCTGGTTTCCTCGAAACAACTCCAGGTGCCAATGAGATTTGCATCACTGAAAGGCCCACATGTAAAACCACTTTGACAACTCCAAATCAGGAAAATTTGGGACGGTATGGAAAATTTAAAAAGCGATTCTTAAATTTACTTTGACTTTTGTTTCTTTGCAGGCAGTATGAACCTAAGATATTTCATGGTTTTGCCTGGTCAACTTCATTTCATTTGTTAATAATAATATACATCCATCCATTCCTGCATTTCAGGCCTACAACACATTCCAAGCTCAATCAATTCCAATCACTGTGGCCTCCCAGCGTGCGACGTCTCAGCAGAACTTAGACCCTGCTATTCACTCTTGGTGCCAGAGCCAGGAGGCGCCTTATCGGAAGTGAGCAGCTCGCACCAGCCCATTTCTTCATGATCAGGCCCCGCCAACACGGCCTGAGAAACCAACGCAGTCGCCCGGGGCAACTCTGGGGGGGTCAAGCTCTGTAATTTTATAACGGCCATCGTAAAACAAAAGGGAAAACGGCGAGGGGAGGACAGACAATGAGCCGGCTCCTCACACAAAGGACTTCACCCCAGCTTTCTGTCTGACTCCTGCTGGGCTTTACTATCCGAGCGGGTCATAAAGACTTCCTCTGCGAAGGGGAGGAGAAGCCCTCCAACCCTGCCCCAGGCATCGGCTTTTGTGTGCTGCCTCACTGCCACCCAGAGCCCTCGGGGGATGGCTAATGATTGACGGGAGTGACCCCGACCCCCGCCGCGAGGCCTGGGGGAGAGAGCCAGGAAATCAGTGCCTCTCTAAAGGGCTGTAAAGGCAGATTATAAAACAGCCAAGCTGTAAACGGGCGACCTGCAGAAGACCCAATGGCGAGAGGGGGGCTTTCTGAATTCACCACACCGGGGTCACGAAGCCCCCTGCTGTCTAACTGGGAGACCAGATCGGAGGTCTCACCAAGTGTGATGAAAAGGCCCCAAAGTACAAACCCTTGAGCGAATACAGCGAGACGTCAGGAGGCAAAATGGCCAGTTAGTGTGTTCATGACGAGCATTGACACAGCCACCGGACACATGCCAGCCTTTCTGGGCATTAAATATTCAGAGCGGGTGCGGCTAAACAAGGCGGGGCTACTTTGAAACGACCTCCGCCTTCCTGCAATTCCCACCCCCATCCTCAGGCACCTGCCACTTCTCTGAAACCTGACAGCCATCAATTTCCAGGTCATGCCCCAATCGTGGTGGGCAGGATCCACTGCTGCCTTGGAGGGAGGCAGGAATGAAGGTGGAGCAGCCAGGTAGCCCTGATATCCCTGGACGGGGCCAGCTGTTGGAACCTCGAGGAGACAAACATCATGTGAATGCCAAACCACGGAGCCTGTGCATTTCACTCTGGAGAGTCAAACATCAGATTCGAGCAACGGAATGATGTGGGTGCCAGTCCCCCCGGGGGGAGGGAACAGTAACAACTGCTCCAGTAGCTGGGAGGGGCTGTTAGCACCATGATCCAGCTCCAACTGAGGGACAGAAAAAGGACAAGTCCTGTCAGCTGGAGGGTTCGCTGTATCAAGGTTCAGGTCCCAGAACCATGTGGATGGTACAGAAACAGCTCCACATCCAGAGACCTCAGAGTCAATGGAGGGCCATCTGAGGAAGGAAGGGCCTCCACAGGCTTCATCACCCACTGTTCGCCTTGCCACCTCCACGTCCTGTCACCGGTGCCCTCGGAGGTTACAGCAAGACCCCCTCCCAAATATCCACTGGGATTTCTTCACTAGGGCCAGCCAATAAAGCAACATGGTGATGAAGTCCATGGGCCACACCCTGACCGAGCAGCAGCGGTGGCCTTGCTGAGCTCCTCCACGCTGGGAGAGGGTGGGACGCCATGCCGGGACCGCAGGTGGACCCAGGCCGGTGAGCAGAAAGCATCCTCAGCAGAAAGGAGCAGGGAAACAAGAAGTGAAAGCTGACTCGGATAAAACAAACATCTGAGAGGCAATGTTAGAGCAGAGCCATGCCATGG
This sequence comes from Gymnarchus niloticus, assembly GCA_009936485.2. NCBI lineage: Eukaryota > Metazoa > Chordata > Actinopteri > Osteoglossiformes > Gymnarchidae > Gymnarchus > Gymnarchus niloticus. Next base: position 13,501 of record JAACJT020023006.1, on the reverse strand, counting down.
CTTCCACTAGAGGCTGGGGGCCAAACAGAGGGCCCCAGGAAGGCCCTGTCACAAAGGCAGGAGGCATGTCACGACGTAGACCACAGCCGCTTAGGTCAGACCAAACGTCCTGCTTCTCTGGGCTCGGGAAGCGCCGTTTAGCTCAGAACATCTAGTAAACCATGTCCTAACGCACTGGAGCGATGAAGGACTGTGGAACACTTCCATTAATGGCGGGGGGGAGGGGGGTATTTCCTGTTGACAGGACCATCAGCAGGCAGCAGAGCACGCAAGTGTAACTGAAGCTCAATGACATTCTTCACCGGATAGGAAGCCGTCTCACGCTCACCAGTCAGCATAGCCGCGTCGAGTCTGAGCCGCATTCTCCAGAATCGCCACGGAACATTCCAGATGGAAGCAGCGTTCCCACTCAAAAGCCCAGGGCATGGTGATGACACAAGAACCGATCCACCTCTTACATGATGCTGCCTCTCTCCGATGCCTCCAAAGAGGATACGAGAGGGACCAAGCGAGCGGCAGAGAGTCCGCAGCTCCTTGACCATGCCCATGGAGGCCCACAACCTGAAGGCAGCCCAAAGCATCCAGAGAACAGCAGATGGACTGACCACACCCACCCTGAACACCATTCAGCTCTCTGTCGTCGTTTCACGGGGCAGCTGCTGCCAAGACTACCATAGACCTTAGAAATAATGAGATGCCAGACAGACCTACATCTTCACCAGCCTCCCGGGTCACCCACAGATTAGGCGACTGTTGCCACAGCAACCATATCTCACAAATGCAAGATGAAACCACCTGCCTCGCTGCCACCCCCTCTTCATTAACCCTTTATGCTCTCCAGACTGCTAACAAAGAACGCCTCACAAATGTGCCCAGGGGAGAGAGAGAGAGATGTGCAGTGAGGTTTCTTAGAAGAAAAGCAGTGAAGTTGGTGAACTGTCGCAAAGTAAAAGCTGAGTTTACTGCAGTTCAACCTTCTAACTCTCTGAACTTATGCGGCGTGCCGAGAAGTACGAGGTGGGAAGAAAGCCATGGACGTGGACCCCTGAAGACGAGCAGGAACACCACAACAAGGCGAGAAGGCGACAAGAAAACAAGAGCCCAAGACGCCCCCAGGATTAATGCCCCCTATCTCTGAGGAACGTTCCAAGACATTCCACTTACAGCCAAGGTGAGCAGATGCACATGGGTTCAGAAGGTAAGCAGAGATCTGCAGGACCCTGGAACATCCAAATAAAATTCATCTTGGAGGCACGAGGAACAGCCCTTACTGAGGAGTAATGAGCGTGATCCACATTTCAGTCAGGGTTAGGAGCGAGGCACGGACAGACGTGACGTGGCACTCATGGTCAGGTCTTTAACGAGCTGCCAGGTAGCCAGACACAGACGTGAATTCAGAAGCAGGTAAACCGCACGGCTGCGTTAGCGACCAGGCAGATACGAAACCCCACACATCGGACGTTTCAGCTTGACAACTCGTTCGGAAATGAAAGCATCGACATATGACCAAACAGAAAGACGCGTGTCAAATTAGTGTTTCTACAAAGACAGAACGGCATTGTGGGATAGCAGTGTATTTTATGAGCCAAGCACAAGCCTTCTCTAAGGGCAAACCCCGACGGTGGTGCTGTGTGGCATCTCGAAGGTGCCCTATGCCACACTGTGCCAGTGTTGAACCGCGAGCCCTCGACCCATCGGCAAACACTTCCTGCCACCTGCAGCGAGGAGGGAGGTTAAGTTAGTGACTCATATGAACGTGAGGTCAGCCAAGAATACGATTATGGTCCCAGCTCTGCAGGAGGAGGCCACTAATGTAGGACCAGCTCCGTCCTTCAGCCTGGTTCCCGTGTTCTCACACTCCTTCCCCCGGGATGACTGCTGGCCTCCGCAAAACCTCTGCCCCGCCGTAAAAAACAAGTACGGCAAAATCCTGTTGAAAAAACAAATTAAGGAAATTCCTGACATAGACTCGACGTAAGGAGGAGCTCGTGCGAAAGCACACACAGCCAACCGCGGCTAATGGAGAACCACGCCGGCATCCCGTCGTCTGACACGGCATCCACCTGAAGATCAAGCCCATATTATTTTGTGCAGCATTGTATCCAAGGAGACGGGGCGGTCGGAACCTTACATACGACCTACACAGGTCCACCCAGCTGGAAACTCCCACTCCAGCCTCCATCCCGGTCTGTGGCCCCGCCCTCTGATTAAATACGTAACAGAGGCCCCCACCAGCCAGTGAGGCTTTCCAGGGTGCCTTACTGTGAATTTTTCTCCCATTTCCCTCATCGTCCTACTCATCCACAGAAACGTGCTGGCGGGCGAGATGCCGATGCAGGACATGGCATGGACAACCTGTCACCGAACACCGTCATCCATCTGTGCCGTCCCCAGGACCAGCACATTCCATATTGGATGGGGTTTCCTCAAGGTTCCTCACATGCCAGATTAGGGAGTATAAATGGACTCAACTGAATCACAAAACGCGGTGATCCTGTAATCTGACACACGCAGGAAGCAGGACACTGCTGGTTTTCTGAGGGATGATTTAACAGACATGGTGTTAGCGAGCTTCTTCAGAAGCTCCGCCCATGGACCCTGCAGACCCACGAGGAACACTTTGCCCACCGTCATGGAAGCTGTCTGCACCTCATCCTTAGAGAGGCCCTAAGGAATCACCCAGCATCCCCGATACATCCTTGACCCCGTCTCCAAGACGACAAGCCTCATTGTGACTAATCCCACGTACCGAGGTTGGTTTGAACCCATATCCTGTATCTGCCTTAGAGGCTTGGAGACAACCTTGTCATAGGCAAGCGAGTGGGACATCTGCTGCCCTGGTTGCACCCCCCTTCCTGCTGTGTCAGGGTCAAAAGCCCAGGCCTCGCTGTCAGCCACGGCATCAAACCATCCCCCACTCGCAACATCAGCAGACCACCTCCCACTTAAAGGAACAGAGCCGCGGGCAACGCCACCCTGTCCGGGGGGGGCACATGAAGGGTTCAGACTGCACACCCATCAGGTCCAACACAGAAGGGGGAGGCAAGAGGCTGGACTTGCTGAGCTCCAGGCGAGGTTGATGTGACAGATTGGGGTGCCACTTAGGAATTGAGACAAGTATTACATGGGAGAGTAAGACAAAAATAAACCGCAAGAGCTTACAGGGCTTAATCCAACGGAACACATGGCACAGTTTAGACTCAAATCTGGGGGCTATTTAAACAAGGGCCAGCTGAGTGTCAGAAACACTTGGAGAAGAGGAGTAGCGGAGGACGGAGCTGGAAGGAAGACGTTTCAGATGGAGCAGACGGCCATGTGAGAAGGATAGCAGGGAAAAAAAAAAAAAAAAAAAAATGATGGGCGTGAAAAATATCAAACACGTGTCACGGGGGGTGTCAGAAATATCCACTAGATCACCAACAGCTTGGAATCGTGAGCACCATTGTAAACAACAGCGTCTGTGACGGTTTTACTCATCCTGGCCCACACCAACAAGGCCCACCGACACAGCCGGGCAGGGGGCCCACGTGGCAGAGCCACAAAGCAGCAAACAGGGAAGTAGAGGACAGACGGTCAGGCCGTTCTGGCTAGCTGGGCTCCGGAAGACTCCGTCCCTCACCGCCTTGATCTAGCTGTCTTCAGACTGGCCGGTGCTAAGAATCAAAGTAAAGCCTTTTTTTTAGGCCTGTTCTACCCTCAAACCCACAACAGGGCCCACAGACGCCCATCAGCTGTGCTCAATTCGCACCGTCGGTTCTGGACGAACACCAGAGTCACTAAGGCTGGGCCGTTCCTGCAAACGCAGCCCCCCGAGCCTGTACTCATTCTTCCAAGGCCCTCACGCAAAAACCTCTACACCCATTAATTAGCATTCTGTAATTAAAACACGAACACCACCCCTCTCTTAATAACCAACACAGCAGGACACTAATCAGCTTGTGCCAACCATTTAGTCTAATTGGCTAATTACAGATTTTAATTTAGCAAACAAAACAAATGTTGACGATTTGCTTCCATTAGGGACAGGGGCCTGAATATTTAGGCCTGTTTCAGCAAACGTGCTCTTTCTCCCCTGGCGCTGGGTGCTTTAAACGGAATAATTCGCTCTCGGCACTTTAGACGAGGATCCGGCACACAGCGCAAGGCGCCCATTAGCCTAACATCAGGCAGCTTTGACTCACTCAGCCTCAACCCTCTGGAGGGATTTGACAGATAAGGACAAATAGATGGGGGGGACCAGACACCCGCGTCACCTGTAGAGCCCAGAAATGCTGACAACCCAGACCGCCATGAAGAGAAGCCTGGGAGAGGGGTGAGGCACAGCAGGTCCATAACAAAGCAGTCTGAAAACGGAAGCGAGGGCACACTCGCGCTCAAGGGCCCTGGGGTCAGCAGGGCAGCTCCGAAAGGTCAGGCAGATGTGGCACCGTGCCTCAGCCAAAATAACACTCCCACCCTAGCAAGCAGGTCAACCCGCCATCTCCAGCCCTGGCCAGGAACGAGCCACCCTGAGCTACGTGACCACGAGCCAGCTGCCAGTAAACTGGCCCGGGCGCAGATGACACACACACTGGGGAGGCTTCCTGAGACTTGAGTCCAACTGAGAGTGGAGAGGGTGGAGTCAGCAGCCAATGGCAATCAGGAAGATAACGAGACCCCTGCTGATAACACAGCCAGCATAAGCAGCAGGACCCAGAGTCAAGCTTCAGCGCGCGACCCGGCCCCCGGTGCCGTGTAGGTACCACCATACCCTAGTCAGGGTCGTCGTCCTGACCAAAGCAGCAGAGATGATCTCTGCTCATTCTGTCCTGTCGCTGGGTGGATGAGCACACCCTCCTAAGGCATGCGCTCTGAAACGTGCCCTTTAAAGCCACGACGTTTGCCTGACAGATTTTGACTTCTAGGCAGTGAGATTATTTAGCACTTTAGGTATGAACTGTTTTATGAAACAGTAAACCATTTCAGGGAAGACGGAGAGCAGGTCCAGGAGAAGCTCAAACCTCAGCTGTCGAGCAGTCGGGTAGCACCCACCACACCAACACAGGGTCTCTCTGAGATGGGAGGGCCCCCCCACCCCCACCAAATGTCATGAAGTAATGGTGTCACTTCAGTCACACAAAGGGACACCCAGTCAAACAGTAACTCCCCACAAATCTGAAACCAATCAGTATTCAGATAGGAAGAGCAGTGTGAGGAACACCACCAAACACCACCCTGCAACTGGGTGGGTACTCAGGGAGCCCGACGGGGTACTCACACACCCCAAAGGGGTACTCGCACTGCTAGACGGGGTACTCGCACACCCCAAAGGGGTACTCGCACTGCTAGACGGGGTACTCACACTGCTAGACGGGGTACTCAAGGTACTCACATAATCGTGGAAAGCTTTTGCTTCGCTTGAATGTTCGCAAGTGTCTCTTCTCTCTGGGGCTGCACAATAAAGGTCCCAGAATACACTGTGGTAGAATAAAAAGACGTGTGAGAGAGTGAAGTGACGGACCATTAACGACATGGTCAGCTACGTGTCTGTTTCCAAGGAGAAATATCCGTGTCCGTGATTTTCCAAAGGCCTGACCCTAAAAGCAAAAATTACTAGAAGACCATTCATGGCTAAGAGAGTCCTGACATACAGACAAACATCAGCAAAGACAGGAAGAGCAGGAATCTGAATAGGAGGGTGGTGCCTTTAGATTTCACTTAATATCACAGGGATGTATGATGTTAAACAGATGGACTGTCAGTCGTTCCCTGTAGTTCAGCCTGCATGCAGGTAGCTGGCTGAGGAAAGCTGCCCATCACATACTTACCACCACCAGGAATGCAGAAACCCCGGCGGCTCCCCTAAGGTGATGTTCTTCTCCCAGCGGATCTGACAGTGCAAAGAGGGGAAGAGCTCAGGGCGACAAGTCAAGATGGAGGGCGGACAACAAAGAGCCGAGGCACAGAGGGGGCACCTCACCTCCGACAGGAAGGTCTGCGCCGACTTCTGAGCCCCGACGTGTAGCAGGTACTCGTACACGTACAAGGCCAACCTGCAGGGGGCGAAAGAGAGCGGGCGAGTCAGGCGTGAAGCGGCCTTTAAAGCCCCCCGCTGCCATGAGTGATGAAAGGCGAAGCAGAGCCGGGGGTCTTCGGGAGACCACCCTGGTGACACCGGTGCCCCCGACTCACAGACCCGGAGACGGTGGGTGCAGGCTGCTCGGGAGTCTTACTTTTCCCGGGCTTGGCTGTCCGAAGGCACGACGGAGCCCTTGCCTTTAGCAAACATGGCTTTCGGCGTCTGGGAGGCGGTCCCCCTCTGCTGCTCCTTCTCCGCTTCAGCTGTCAGAGCGTCCAGCCCGGCCTCGACCCCATCACACTGGCGCCGTCCGACCGAGCCTGTTCACGGCATGGCCGAGGGGCGGGCCCTCCCACTCGCTGACTGGCACGGGCGTGCGCCAATCGGTGTACGGAACGTCGGTTCGCCCCGCCCCGCGCCGTCAGTCGTGTGCAACAGCAAAACGGGTGCTTGTGACGTCACACGGCACACGCCCCCCGGTAATTCCGGCTGCGTGCGGATTTTTAAAGGGACCGCTCCCTCACTAACAAAGCTGCGGGCTGCCTGCTGTCTGGAAGCACATACAGTATTAAACACTTTAATAATTTAAATACATGGATGGCTCAAAGGTTTACTACCGCAAATCAAAGAATTCGGATATGGATTCACTTATTCATATTTCCATAAATAATAAGCACACCACTCAATACGTATTATCCTACAATTGGTATGTCGCCTTGTACTTCATTAAACGCATACATGGTGGCAATTCATGTTCAAAAAGTTTCTAAATTATGAATTATTATTTTTTTGAATGAAACGTACTTGTTGGAAAAATAAAACAAAAAACGAGTAATTACACTCCAAAATCTCAGGCGTTAACGGTGCTAGTGACTGGAACGTAAGGCATTCTTTACTTTAACAGAAATCTACATCTTTGGAGCCGGTGTGTGACCCCCAAACCCCGAAGGGAACGCCGGAGCTCCTTTACACTCTTGGGCCATCTCGCAGTTCAACGGCCGCACGCCTGGCCTCTGATGGTGGGCTGAATTACAGAGTTACACGAATAACTCGAAGGGGGAAACGAAGTATCACGTAGCCTGTGTTTTAACACTGACTCCGACGTCTTCCTCCCAATCGTACGTTTCCTCTCGCTTTCGTTCGGATTGCACCTCCACACGTCTTGGGGTCGCCTGAGTGACATTCAGAACAAAGGCATGTGCGTGTTGCTTTAAATAAAACGAGGAAACTTGCTGGCAGCTGATTGGTCGCTGGCTGAGCTTCGTTCGGGGGCGCCTGGAAACGGACGCTTAAAAAAAAAAAAGGAAAACTCAGGCTCTTCCACCAAGCCGGCGGCACTCCCTCCTCGGCTGGCAGCCGCTGAATCCCGCTCGTTTCTCACGCAATAACGTAATGCAAATTACATGAATGCAAAAATACATTATAGATACATTCTAAATAGACTGTAAATCGCTGACTGCAAGATATGCATTGCGAGCATCTCACGCTTAATGTATAAAAGTTTTATAAATCATTTTTGGCACGCGGTCTTTTAAAAAACATTTTAAAAAATCACATTACATCCCGTTTCAGTGTATTTGCAGCGAGGCGGCCGGCGACGGTGCTCTCGCTTCAGCACCTGCTGGATGCATGGCTTTATGATTATCGATATTTTACAGCATTACAGTAGGACGACTTCAGCGTGGAGGAAAGTCCTCCGTTAGAATGTAAGGCTTCAGCTAAATAGGATACAGCGTGCAGTGTTGGATTAAATTCATTTAAAATTCTCTCCTGTGTAGCAGTGATGTTCGTATGTAATGTATGGTAGCTTGATAATAAAATAATAATAATAGAATAAATTGTCAGATGTCACAGATGTGTCCTGCTATTACGTTATTTAGAGTTTCCGCTTTGTGTTGTTTCAACAAAGTCATCATTGGTTGTACTTTTGCAAAATCCCAGATGAAATTACATTAAAGTCAGCAAGACCGCTACCACCTCCCCAGAAAAAAAGTCAGGCCGTGGGTTTACACTGGAAAATCACTTAAAAGCAAGCAAGTCAATATAACCACCAGCTGTTCAAGCACGCCGTACCAACAAGGACAACATGCACCCTCGACTAAAACAGAAAGCCAAAGCAGTTTTTACCATCAAACACCGCAAACAGCTTTGTTTCATTTTTTAGGTTGAAGCAGGCAGTGTTGGCTTAGGATGTCCCCAACTGATTTTGCCAACACTGCATGCTTCCCCACCTATACCAGCACTGCATGCTTCCCCACCTATACCAGCTTTGCATGCTTCCCCACCTACTGTATACCAGCACTGCATGCTTCCCCACCTATACCAGCTTTGCATGCTTCCCCACCTACTGTATACCAGTACTGCATGCTTCACCACCTATACCAGCACTGCATGCTTCCCCACCTACTGTATACCAGCACTGCATGCTTCCACACCTACTGTATACCAGCACTGCATGCTTCCCCACCTATACCAGCACTGCATGCTTCCCCACCTATACCAGCTTTGCATGCTTCCCCACCTATACCAGCACTGCATGCTTCCCCACCTACTGTATACCAGTACTGCATGCTTCAACCCATTTTACCCAACACAGCTTTCTTTAATTACACCCCATGTCCCTATGCCTTCCCAACTGCCTATGCCGGCACTGCCTGCTTGAACCCATGATATCCATTCCAGCAATGCATGGTTAGTGCATGCTATGACTGTTGACTTTGAATGCAGTAGGAGGTAGTGCTGGCCTAGGCAGTTGGGAGCATAAGCTCTTGGGGAGTGGCCTGCGTCCATGCAAAATGTCACACAGGATTTTTGGAGTATCTTTCGACCAGCTACACCTTCAACACAAGCAGTGTTGATTAAGGGTTTGACATAAGCAGTGCTGGATTAGCAATTTGAGCGTGCCCTGCAGACATACTGAATGACAAACATGGCATTTTTGGGATAACTTATGACCAGCTGGCTTTCCTGATTACAACAATACCAAATGTGTCAAGATTGGATAAAAATCCTTGAAGTAGTATACAAGGCAAATTTCGCAAATTTGCCAAAAAACTAGGCTGGAACTGCTGAATTCTGATAGGCAGGCCATGGAGTTAAGCAGATTAGCAAAGATTTTAAGCATTTTAATTGGCTTGGAAAGGACAAACTGAAATTGGGGGCAACGGGCCCATTTTTGGAACCTGAGTAGAGGGTGGGTAAGCTGTAGGCCTTACTCAAGAAATGACAAGAGGAACAACAACATTCCTGCATACACTCCTGCTACGTCTCCTGTTCCTGAACTCCGTTTGGTGCTTCTGGCTTTCAGGAGTCAGGGGCACCTCTCTCTTTGGTGTAATTAGGTTATTTTTTAATGTTTATTCCAGAGTATAATAGCTGTCCTTATCGGACTGTTGCAGGTGCTCTGTTCTGTCTCTAATGCTTAAGTAGAAGACCGATAATGAACATTTTCTACATGAATACAGTTTTGATGACATGTTAGTTTTGCATAATGAAGCAATCCGTAGAGCAGATTAAAGCATATTCCACCTATAGCTTTATAGTAAATCGTCAATAATACTTTTTACTCCATCTCTGAAACCATAAAGACGTAGCAATGGATTCCTAAAAATCAGTTCCAACATTTGAACAAGAAAAACCTTGTTAGGATCGAACTGTAACGAAATGCATTGTTACTAGAACTACGCTCATGTAACCTCAAAAAAAGAGGGTTGTGAAACTGTCTGAAGAGCCTGCATGAGAAGCGGCCGCATGAAGATGCCCTAAGTATCGCGGTTTTGGTCTTTTTGTCTGAAAGAGTGACCTCCCCCCAGATAGGAAGGAAGCCGACAGACCGACGGACAGACAGGCTGACAGACGCGGTGTCCCGGCTTGGATTGAGGGCGCCTTGAAACCGTCCTGAGAGTGTAACTCATCGGAGGTGTGTGGAGTCAGAGGAGTCCCTTTAGTGATCCTCACTCCCTCCGATCCGATCGTCCTGCAA
>JAACJT020023005.1:0-15542 GCA_009936485.2 Gymnarchus niloticus | reverse complement strand
AAATTGAAACAGCTGTTGATATAAAATACCCAGCTTCACACCCTGAAGACTTTTTACCAAAGTCCCTTTCAGAAGGATGCTCCTGAAGACTTTTTACCGAAGTCCCTTTCAGAAGGACGCTCTTGAAGACTTTTTACCGAAGTCCCTTTCAGAAGGACGCTCCTGAAGACTTTTTACCGAAGTCCCTTTCGGTCAGGCTCATGCTTCAGTGATAACCTGTTCTCGTGAGCCACAGCCATGAAGTCAGCTTTTCTGTTCTACCCTTGTGTATAAATTCCATACACTCCTGACATTAAAGAACACAAGTTTTCAGACACTCATAGTATACAGAGAATTCACATGCAAGGCCAATAAAAATGTTAACTTTGTTTCACTTTGTTAGCTGTTAGTCAGCTTGTGCCGTGATGATGTCTGCCATCTGAACACTTCACCTCTGAAATGTCACACAGACACCAAGTCATTTTCCTAGTATAGCCATTTTTTTTGTCTCCCAGTGAAATTTCTCAGTTAATCCGGAAAATGCACAGACATACACACACACGCAAACAAACAAACAAACGAGCTGCCACCCCCCCCCCCAAACTTCAGCCCACGGGATTCTGTCTGGCTTGTCGTTATCGTCGGTTTTCTGAGATTTTTTTTCGTCCTGGCTGTTTTCTTTTTTTTTTTTTCTTCTTCCTCATAGAGAACCCTGGGGAATCTCAAACTGTGAATCTGCAGTCAGGACCTGATTCTGGAACGATGCCTTGGGGAGAGACGGGTACCGCGGCTGCTTGCCGAGTAGCATGGAAGATATGATATCCACACCTTCTTATCTTGGGCCGGTGCCACCAAAACATCCTGCGTGTCCCTGTCGGCAAGTGAGCACCCATGGGTGGCAGTGGGGAAGGCTCTCTGGATGTCACTGATCTCTTTCGAATTCCCACCCACTTAGTAACGGGCTGAAGCAGAGCAAAGTGTGCCCCAGTGTAAACACTGCAGAAACGTCACTGGCTCTATCCCAGGGGAATGTGAAGTATACATCCCCCGTTTTTAATATTAAACGTCAGTCATGACTAGCCATAATTTACCATTATAATATCAAATTCATATGCAGTACTCTACCTTAGTAGAATGGTTTGGCCCTGACGACATCGCAGAGTCGGTAATTAACACACCATTTTCGGTCATTAACACATACAGACATTCATCGTTATCCTTAAATCCACTGTATCAGTGACCTAATATGCTATCAAATTGACAGACTAACATGGAATTTTAGTCATACTGTAGGATTCTTGGCATTTGTATGAAAAACTATAGGCCTGTTGACTACACTAAAAATGAGCAATTGGGACACGGGCGTCTATCTTAAAGCTTAACCTAAAGGTCTGAATTTACATACTGTGAACAGAGACAGTCTGTGGAGTACAAAGAAGAGATTTAAATGAAGATGTCTACGACTCCGATCATGCTTTCAAAGGAACGTCAGCCGAGCAGAGGAAAAAAAAATTATAAAAATCACGCAAACATTCGAGTTTCTCAGACTTTAATATTGTTTGAATGAATGTCAGAAAGTGCCAATTTTAATTAATGTGATTAATTTATATAAAAGGGGAAAAACATCACTTGCCTGGCCCTTAAATGAGTGATTAAATTACTGATCAGGGTTTATAATCACACCTTGTCTAGTGTATTCCCCTGCCTGTATTTCTGGGATGTACTCCAGGCTCATCCCAACCCTGGACAAGTCATTATGGAAGATCGATGGGTGCACTGTGCATATTTCGTGCCAGTGTTTGGAAAAATCGGGTATCCGGGAACCCTACTCTACAGTTTCAGTGATGTTGCCAGTTACCCCGTAAATAAATCACGAGTATGGACCAGCCTAGAGCCTTAGCGATGTGTGAGACGTCAACTTGCATAAAAGTTGCGTAAAATGAAAATGATGCCAGAGCCCAAAGAACCCAGCTTTCTGAGGTCACTACTTCCTGAGGACCTTCACTTCTCTATTAATCATTTCAGTCAATGTGAGGGAGCGAAAAAGTGCTGACAGTTGACGTCTGGAGGTGGAAGGCAGAAACCGCATGGGGAGTGGCTCACGGAGAGCATAATGGGGAAGAACATCTCAGATCTGCAGGTCTGAGAAGCCAACAGGAAATTTAATCTAACAACCTCCGGCATCCTCACATCTTGACGGAATCAGAGAATCACCTATTACCGAAGGTATTTGTGAACAGTGCGCTGTAATATCAAGATCCGGTGCAACAGCTGCTTTACGGTGGATTACTGTCCCTCTGGCAAGCTCTCACCGACTTTGGAAAATACATCCGGTAAACTCAGTTTTGATTACTGGCATTATCGAGAGAATGTCATTTCCTATCTCCTGTCGATTTCCTCTGATTAAAAAAAAAAACACATACATGTAGGTAAAACATTTCAAAAGTGTTATTAGGCTCATTTGAATATGCATGTAGTAATAAAGACTATTGGACACTGCTCGACCAATCAGATGCTGTTATAGTGGCAATAGATGATTGGGTGATAAAAAGAAATCTGCAGCAATGGAAAGGTCACCTCCACAGAAGCTTCCTGATTCAGCTAAGGAACAGAATGGTCCGCCTGGGCATGCGAGCCCGGGTACGGATACAGGGTACCCTGAGCACGGTGCCCCATTTGCCAGCAAGCTGTTTCATCCATGGCAGGATTTATTTTGCCAAAAACATCGCCGCACTAATGGAGAGAAATGTGTCTTGTATCTAAGTCGGGGGTTGGGGGGTTGTGTTACAGGGTGATTAAGCTCACAGACTCTCACTTTGAAGTTAGGTGCAAAGCTCCACCATTGCTTTGGTCTTTTCTGTGTCAATTACACACCAGCACACAAGCTCCATCCAAAATGAAGAAAAGCAGTCATTTTTATTCTTTGAGCCTCCCCCCCCACGCCTTCCCTTCTGCTCTCATTCTAGAAAAAGGAAAGACAAATTGGGGGGGGGGGGGTTCTGTGCGATGTAGTCTAAGCATTATGAAAGAAATCTGGGACAAAAAAGATATTGGGTAAAAACTTGAGCTTCTCCTTTCCTTTTGTGGCAAAACACGGCATCTGAGCTGTTGAGGCCGGCCACTTGCCTGTCTATGCCGTTAGCACGGATTTTCCGCTGCACAAAATGGGAAAGAATGGAGGACTCCTTTTCAAAGCGGAGGGAATGGGGCAATGCCAGAACAATGACGAACTTCAGAACAGCACTTCCCAGGGAGGATTTTACTGCTCTGTGTGGCCGCCAGGCTGGAGAGCTCGTCTGGGGACAGCGGAAATGTGAACTAGCTAATCCAGCCACAAATGGCGTGTTTGCCTGAACGCAATCCCTGCTATGTTAATCGGCCAAATGCGTCCTTGCATCGATGGCAGCCACAGGCCCTCATGAGCTGACAGGTTACGTTTAACTGCTAACTAAACTGTGATTAAGTTAGCTGGTTACATTAACACGCCACTTCTGGGTTTTCCCCTTTACTCAAATCCTCAGTAGAGCAAACCAACCTGTTTGGATTTTTAAAGGGAGTGTGGAGGACAACCCTGGCAAACCCTCTTTAGACTAATTATATCACTGATGATTAAAAAAAACACAAACAAACATCGTTGTAGGAATGGGAGCTGTAATTAAACATGTTTAAGAAGGCACCACCTTCAGTAGTGAAGGAAAACTTCAGAGTTATATGAACATTACTAGGGGCAGAAGAGAGGCTAAGTGTTACCTGACACCTCTAGAACTGTGGGTTCAAATCCGGCCCCCCGCGTTAGAAAAATTTGAATTTTCTCCGATGTTCACGTGCACAGCTACCCTGGCTTCCCTCACAGTCCAAAAATTCAGTTTTATTTGTGTCTGTTCTGTGTAACTGTGCCCAGACCCTGAGGAACCCAAGCATCCCACCCTGGCCATGCACCAGCACACATCCTGTGCCTCTCAGAAAGATGATCTCCAATGGCCCCCGGCCTACTAACTGCTAACTGAAGATGGATGGATACTCTCATGGAGATGGGAGACACACCCCAGGCTCACTGTACAATTAAGGTATCCATGGCAACAGTGAAGCTTGAGACCTCGCACTGTCTGAAGATCAAAAAATCCGACATGCCATTACGTTGCTCAGCGCGGAGCGTTTCTCCAGTAAGAACGATACTTTCCACCCCTTAAAAAAAAACGCAAGTGTGCAGAAGAGCTTTAGAGGAATTCGTGTTATCCCCATTCAACCCGGAGCTATGTGTTTATCAGAACTGGACAGCATTTTTATAGACTGCATGCCATTATAATGCATGACGGTATAATGACTACGCCTAGATTCAAATATAATTTAAATAACTATTCTGAGGATCACCTCAGCTGGAGCACTGGTGTGGTCCGTTTTCTGCCCCTCAGGGGTACACAATAAAACCAAACTGCTCTATTCCAGTCATATTCGGGGTAAAGCGAAGTGAGAGAGAGACAAAAAGAAATAACACACCACATGCATTATTGAAAGCAACAAAGGTAAGAGCGAAGGAGAGAAATAAAGACAATAAACATCAAAACAAAGAGGACTGGTTTGGAATGCAGAGCTCCCCCCCAATACCAATAAGAAAAGTGTTACACACTGAAGAGACCGGTGGGGCATAAGACACCTGACGAGATGACGCTGCATGCTGGAATTAGAGAAAACCGAAAGGTAAACACATTTCTTTATTTAGACGGGACCATGTAGATTTGGTGGCCGGACACAGTCAAGGGCTTCCAGAAGCACCTTCAGAAATGTTCTGAAGATGATGGTCCACAAGGTACCAGGCCGGCCCGCCTCCTTCTGGGAGTAGCGAGCATCAATCCTGAGAGGGGGCAGCATGCAGGAGGGGTGGGGGGTGCTCAGTGCAATAAAAAGGCCCACATTCGATATCCAGTTTTTTCAGCTTGATATATCTTCATTTTTGTTTTGCAGCATTGTGCGCCACTTTCAGTATCCCATACTGAGCTCAGAAATGTAAGGACTGCCTCAGATGGAGAATTCTTATCTGTAGCACCTTGCAAGGACATCAGATGCATAATGCGTAGGCGATTTTAAATAAAATTAAAGCTACATAATGGGATGGGAAGGAAAAAAAATCCCTGGCATGTCACGTCTCGACATTCTCCTAGATTACACGCATGAATACCTCCTGGCAAGAACGCTGAAGCTCATCGCCGACGGCTACTCCCCAGAAAACTTATTAAAAGTCTGCCTGCAATCTTCTCCCATCAAAAACCGGCCCGCCACAAATGTCACCTCCCTAAAAGGAACTTTCCAGAATACTGTCCCAGTCAGCGGCCACTCATTTTGACACCCCTCCCCCATTGGGAGACCCTAACATTGACCTTCCGCCGAAAACAGCAGCTGGCTGTGTCCGAGGTGGGGAAGTGGGGGGGAGAGGGAGAGCCCAGAGGGTTGGGCACCACATGGAGGCTTGCTGGACCTGGTCAGCAGACCTAACTGAAAACGAAAGGGATGGCAAGCTTGGCACAGGGCCGGGCTGCTCCTCGGCACAAAGGTTAACTGGTACTTGGCAGGAGGCAGACATTCGAAGGAAGCTTCTTTTCAGAGCTTTTATAGTGAACGCCAGCCCCTACTATAAGCCAATACCTGATGGAATACCTCCTGGAACCTTAGGCCAGTCCCAGCCACCAGGAGTACCAGATGGAACACCTCCTGGAACCTCATACAAGATGACCTCCTTCTGCCATGAAAGGAAGACGAGTTCTGGGGTTGGTCTGTTTGAACCTGGTCTTTCCATGACCAGCTGGTTTCCCGGGTCGGGACTCTGCTGTTTGTGACAGAGAGTGGATACTAAGAGTCGATGGGGAGGGAGGCACTGGCATCGACTGCACTTTGCTGCCAGCTGTCAGTCTATCACAGGCAGTGCTACTGCGTTCCCCACAGACTCTGAATCCTCTGAGTGTTTTCCCTCCCTCCACCACTCACGGGTTAAAGGCTCATCACTATGCCGCCATCCCGCTCAGCGGCACCAGGCGGCGAGGCCGGAAAGCCCGGCTCGGATCGACGGTCCGGTGCTTCCGTCCATCTGTCAGGGTGTGCAGATTCTCACCGGCCAAATGGGCTGCACCAGGGATTAGTTAGCGAGGCTCGGCATAATTAATTCTAACTGCCACAGGAAAGCTTTCACAGGGAGGAAAAAAAAAAAAACGGAATGAACGTGGACGCCATGAGATGCGTAACGGGGTAAAGCAAGAAGAAAATACACATTAAGGACTGGAGAGGCATCAGAGCAGGAGGACTGATTTCACACGCCATTGTGGCACATTCCCCAGATCTGCAGACAGACCCAGATCTGCAGACAGACGCAAACTAAGAATTCAATCTATAAAATGCCTTTTATAGTTTTATATAAACTATAAATAATTTATATAAAGTTAATTATGTCGATATAGGAGGTTCAAACATAAATCCACGCTAATCGTAATATTAATTGCAATACATATACTGTACATAATTTCTAGTTGCACTGTAATTTCTATATACACATATAAATCTTTAAAACTAAATGCTTCGTACAATTATCTTCCAAGTCAGTTTGTCCTTTACTTTTACTGCTCGAGAACATTACGATGGTGCTGCTTTAAGCAGAGCACTGCCGTGACAACCACCTGTCAAACGTGAAAGCAGCCAACCGAGTGAAGCTGCTTCGTTGTGCACCTGTTCACTCGCCGTACAAGATGCACAGCCTCCTGGCTAACAGCCACGCCATCCTGCATGCAAAACGAGGACCCTCGTGTTAAAAAAAGATCCATCACTTTAGGATCTACCGGTGTACCCGTGAGCTGTTGAGACACATCAGCTGGTCATTTTGAGCCGGACGTGAAGTGGCCCTTGCTCATCACGCCCCATGTGGTCTGTCAGGATAATGACACGCAGATAGTAAAACACACAAGCTTGTTCGGCATTGGGAAGGAGCAAAGACAGAAAACGACAAATGCGGTCCATCCCTGACTGAGGCTCCTGTCGACTAATTGCTCCTTCCTCCTAGTGTAATGGAAGGTTTCCATGGGAAACAGGAGTGCCTACAGTGTGTAAACCAATCTGAGCTCAGGCCAGTGGAGCCAAGGCACCATCAAGGAATGTTCCACAGGTATTGGCAGCAAACATGACCCCAATGAGGCAGGAGGTACTTCCAGAAGGCACTTTGAAACTGCCCTGAAGCAACTGTAAACACCTTATGTTCAATGTGCTGTCCTTTAATTATTTTTTTAATGTACAACTGTGGTAAAGTCAGCATATTTTCTATTTTCCACAACAGCATCATGGCAAAGTAAGCCAGGAGGAAAGAAAACAGTCTTAAGTAAGCTGAGAGTGAGGTAGCAGTAAGTCAAAAATGAGATTTGAAAGGGGAAGTACACAGTGACCTCTGATTCAATTTAATATTTAACGGGTAGTAAAAGGAGATATCTATGAACTCTTGATGAGGAACCTGATAAGCTAACTTTTTAAAGCACAAAGGTTAAGCTGCATTTGAAACCTTAAACTTCATAAAACACGTTATGTTTAAGATTACATGCCAGAAACTGCTGCTTCTGCTCATGGACACATTATAAAACCGTCAGAGGGCCAAAGATGACTCCTCAAGAAAACAGAGTTTTGTTTGGTTTAAAGGGCGGCGCACGTTTGCTTGCGATACCGAAGGGAATGATGCTGAAATGAAACGCCCCGTCATGCTGCAGTTAAGAGTTGCAGCAGTGTAGCGTGTCTTTAACGAAGTAACCCTGAAGACTGGCCCGTGGGAAGGATGGTTTCAGCATGGACTCTGATCTAATACAAGGCGTCCGTTGATTGGCAGTAAATCCCTAACAACGTTACAAAACAGCAGACAAACGGTATTGACGCAACACCAGAGTCACATGGTCGTTTAAGCTTTAATTTCAGCCTGCTAGTGGGAAATACAGTTTGCAAAAGAAAATATTTATACAAACGACATAATCTACTGCCATTGATCAAACTGAGTTGAGCTATTTTTGGCCACGTTGCCCAAGGAATTTGGAGGAAAAACAAGCGATATATATATAAATGCACAAACTGCCAATTAGTTTGAAATGTTGCACAATGCAACAGAAACCCTTGTGATGTCATAACGCAGCTGACTGCCATCTTAGTGGAATAAGTCATTGTTTTTCAGTCTAATAGAGCTGAAGAGCTGAAAGGCTGTCGTTCTCCGAAACAAAGGCAGATTCCTCTTTGATACTTGATTCCAAAGCCAGCAGAACCCCTCTCCCAGCAAGCCGGCTCCTTAAGTCCCAGATCCTTGCAGAATGGACGCCCTGTTCAATGAAAAATCACCGCTCCAGTTTCGGCACAGAAAACAACAGTAATGACCAAAGTACCAGAGGAAACGGACAGCTTCATGTCGGCCAGCAGGAATAGACTTCAACAGACAACACAGGGAGAAATGCTGTGGAACGGCACTACTGTTTTGCTGGTGGACCTGCTTGGCAGCCACCAAAATATATGTGTGTGGAAACCATTTCTGGAGAATGATCACGGTTCTCTTCGCTGGAACTCGACGAGCAGAGAAGCTCAGAGATACTCAATCAGGCCGGCCATCTTTAATACTGTCTTTGACCATCCATTTGTAGGACATTGTTGGTCACGTTCAATAACAGCAAGCGAGCAACAGTACGTTTGAAAGTTTTCCTGCACTTCAACCACATTAACAAGAAAAACACAAGAAACCTTTGTTGAAATCATACGATTGCAGGGAATTTAGCTACACGTTCAATGGCCGGCCAGCACTCCATGTTTAAGCGGGGTTACGTAGTAGTGGAAGTAACCATAAACCAACCATGGGAGGACAGTTTCTTCAATTAATTAATGTACTTTCTATTTCGGGTTTATCAAGCTACTTTGTTAAGACCATATTTCTGGACATGGTCTCCACTAATGGTTGTCAGTTTTCTCTGCTTCTATTTGCACCAAAGTCAGAAGCCAGCCACCAAAACACGCTCCGATATCCTTTCAACAACTCGATGCTTCACGGCCAATTCAGTCCATGCTTTCACGCAAACTTTTCACCGTTTCTGTCATGCCTTCCCCCCCACAGATGGGTTGACATCAAGGGCCAATGCAAAATCTCCAAACCCCAAGTCCTGAGCTACGGGAGTGCAAGACTGTAGATTGCAAGCCTGTCCATTTGGCTTTGCCTCCGTGAGCCTCTGCTGCAGTGAGTCCTGACAAGAACATGGGGAATATTTCAAATCAAAGACGGGAGTAGGCTTTTTGTTTAGGGGATGCAGAATGGCAAAAAATGGTTGACGTTCTTTGTCAAGTACTATGTTACTAAGCAACAGAATTATACAATACCCCTCTAGTTGAGAAAATGATAAATCTGGCACTGTAGTAAACAATTGCAGAAAGGATCCTATTATCGTAGCAAAAGAGTCGAAAACGACTGCATAATCCATTCTGTTTACCTTTTAATAACATCCACAAAATAACAAGGCTTTAAGATAATTTAAAAAACCATCAGAACAAAATACTCCACAGGTCAGATGGCACTGGCACTGCAAACTAATTTGCTCTGCAGTGTTCACGTGAATGCTGGTGATATATCCACGGTCACCTGTGTAGGGCAACGGCATTGCACATTAAACGAGAATGGTTACCGGGTCTGTGGACTGGGAGGCTGTGTGGGTCCAGACACTTTCTGAGAAGTAGGTTTAACCCAAAACAGCAGGCAGACCCCGAGCCTCGTAAATCACGAGGCCTTGCAAGCACTCCAAGCCTTGGTGAGATCCCACCTGAATTAACCAGCACGCGGCATGACCACTAACCAGTCGTAAAAGGTCAAACATCTGAGCTGTGTGGAAAGGGTCTGTGAAGCACTTCTCAGATGCATTGTAACATTATACAATCGAATTGTTAGGCAATAAAATCAGACAAACTTCGCCAGATGGACTGCTTTCGTGACGCGACTTGTTTCCCATGCCATCCTACGCGGTCACCCCTTCAGAAGTCGAGGACAAAGACAGAAGAGAGAACATTTGGGAGGGGGGAAATAAGAACGTGCTTCTCAATACAGCTGCATTAACATCTGGACATAAGCAAAACTATGACACAATGGCAGGATTTAAGCATACTGATTGACCCCCTAGATTGAAATCACAAAAGCTACCGATTTTACCAGGTCATGTTCAGTTTCGTCTCCAGTTTACCAACAGAGTTATAGCACAACTGATGCTGTTTCATTACGCAACACTTAGGAGTCTTCAAACTGCCAATTAAGCAACACCTACCAGTCTAAATATGGATATTGTTCTTGAGATGACAGCGCAGTACAGTTTTTGGTCTCATTAGCATATCTGTAAACCATTAAGAGATAAATGACAGATACTTTGACTGATTGACAGCCAGCCTGACATCTAAAAGGAGAGCGAGAAAGGAGATTATTAAAAACACCGGATAACGAGCAATAACAATATGCTAATGTTTTTTACGCCTTGTTTTTGGCAGTGATTTTTTTAGATGCTCTTAACAGGTCTTTCATTTTTAAGGCTTCATTTTATTCCACCGCACAAAAAGCACAGCACCATAATTCAAATTGGCAGAAAAATAATAAACATAAATACAAAAACACGCCACATTTAGGGCATTCAAAAGAGAACAATTACATGTGACGTGTCTCAGAGCCAAAGCAGAATCATTAAAAACATAATGCATTTCCAGAACTATACAGAATTAAATTATAGGTAGAATGAAGGATTTCATCTTTAAAAATGTTTTTTTTTCTTTTCGATTTTGCCAAAAATCCTACCTCACCTTAAAAATCAGCAAAGTAAACAAAGGGAAATATTAATAAAAAGGAAAGTGACATTTTAGATGTCTGACCGACTGTTGAAAACGACTGTCCCAGACTTCCCACCAAACTGTGACCTGCCATTTACAATCCATGTCCACATTAGGCCAACTCCTCACTCTCAAAACTAGCATGTCATAATTCCAAGCATCGCATTTTTAAAACTATTTATAGCAGCAAATTAAAGTATGTAAATTTTCATATGCTGGAACTGAACTGCAGTTTGATTAGTTGTGATTCCAGGTCAGATAATAGTAATTCTATAATAGATCTGCTACGACATTTTGACTGACAGTAATGAAGACTAATGACATCAGGTGTTCTGTTCAAGCTAGTCAAATTCATAGGTGCCCGCATCTCGCATTTAGCTGGAAGCTGCTGAAATGACACGACTGCCGTAACAGAATTTAATTTAACACTTCTTATCATCAAGAAGATTGTTAAATCAAATGAAAAAAAAATAAAAAATCATGGATCTGCAATTCTCTCACCATGAGCTAATCATATCCCAGTAATCTACAGCAGATTAAAAGAAACAGGTTCTTACATGAATCAGGTTCGAGTCTACAACTGCAACACTTAACTATTGCACAGGCAAGCTGAATAACAGAATGAGCAGGCAGTCAGCTGATTCTTATTAATGCGATGAAAAATGGCACCCAACAACTGCCTGATTTGCTGCTTAACCCTTTCACATATGGTGCTTACCACATGGGACAGCTATTTAAATCCCATTATCTAATATATGGATCAGTTTCAAGCGAAAAGTTGCATGGGGGCTCTTTAGGGGACATTGCCCCAAAAGGAGGAAAGGTTTCAATTGTGATTCACTGTCAGTCTTACTAGCAATTTGATCTGTGTTACTTGTAGTGAAGTACTCAAATGCATGCATCTTTTTAAAAGTACACATGGAGTAAAATCACTTCAGAATACTTTCTATTCTTCTTTCAGAATTAAAAAGAAGAATATAGATATATACAGTCTCCGCCAGTCATAATTCATGTCATGTTGGAGAGTTATTCCCCAATTTGGTTTCACGTCATGTAGTTAAATTGATCCCTGTCAGCCGTCCACGCGCAAAACAGCAAAGGGTGATTACACAGCGGCACATCATCTAAATAAAACGTGGCCTGATGCAAAAGGTTTTCTTTTTAGTACATTATGTTGTTTTGTTGTTGTCAATAGCACCGATTCTGAATGAGATCGAAATCAGTAAATCAGCATCGGAATTAACTTTCAGCATTCTTTTCAAAACTATGAACACTACGAATCAATTTATCATTGATTATCTGAACAACCAAAGCAATTTGTCATCATTTATTTAGTTTTAATTATTCAATTAACACGACAAAATATATGGGCCTACTTTTTTGCAATCATTTCTACGATTACTTGTATTCCTGAAATGCAAGTTTTTAGCTTAAAAAGAATTTTAAATGGAAACATTAAGTACTGGCTTCAATAATTTCAGGTGATTCAATGCCAGTTAAAATACTGGTCCAAGCCTGAGCTACAGGCTTAACCCAACAGTGGTTAGTGATTATTAAATAGAGGACTGGGTATTTCAGCTGAACTGCTATATGAGAGCTTTCATCGGTTACTTTTACCAATTCTCAGGATTTTATCTCACTCGTAACAATGCACTGCTCCATGGTAAAGGACTCTTTCAGAAAGAAACCCCAAAATGACCTGCTTCACATCAGGAGAGCAAAACCTGGTTCTGCTTTCCAACGTGGTGGCCAAAAATTACCGTAGGCACTTCATTTTCATTCTATTACTGTCTGTTCTGTAGAATATTAACCTTTATACCGATTATGATTTACAACGCGACCTTAGTTTATGGTTGCGTATGATGTCGGGATGGACTAGTCGGCGAGTTAACTACTTGGCTCAAAGCTGAAAAAAGCAAAACTGGGAAATAATAATGGTGTATTTTAACGAGTCTCGTTTTGTGTGCTCTAATACGCCATAATTTTACTGAGCCTTGGTTCTGTCTGAGATTCCAAAAACACCTTCCGATTTTGTGTGTGCATGCAGACTCTCTTAAGTGCGGGGAGATCCTAGATGTGTACCGAATGAGATGGATGGATGAATGAATTTAGATGTACTGCTGTGTGCTCTACAGCGAAGACTATCTTCAGACAATTCCCCAGGGATCCCCATGTGGGCAAACCTCGTTACTGGGGTTTGATTAGGCATGAAGTTAGGTTATGAGGTAATCTAAAAGTCACATTTAACAGCAATTATTACAGATCCTTTGAGATCATCTGTTGTTGGTGCGTGTTGAAAAGGCCAAACATTAACTTGTATAACTGAAAAATATTACAATTTAATCTGAACGTGTAAAACAAATTAAATCAATTAGTTTGCAGCTTCTGAAAGATTATCTAGTATTGTACGGTAATTATCAGGGTTTAATATATATAACCAGATTTTTTATTCTTTTTCTTTTCACCTTCCGAAATCTCATATTTCCGAAAATGAAATCACAGTCAGAAATCGGTCAACAGCTCAAGCAAACCGAAGTGATTAAAGATTAAAACTGGATAAGGCAGCGCTCACATTTCTCTGGACATTGTATTTTCTGGTACATTTTACGAGCTGTTCTTAATTGCACATGCGGTCGCCTAAGCAAGTTTCATATTAAAATGGAAAATATGTAACTTTTTTAACACGTGCGCGCATTTTCCAACCAATACTCAAACCGTTCCAAATAAAAGCCCATTTGGACTGATTATATGTCCCCGTGTTTATTACCTAACTAGTAAGAGTTGCGCCCGATTTGTGCATTTGCCTCCCTATCGCAATGGCTTAACTCGCAACTTTGATTCTTTTTCAATTGTTTCGGCTGATGCGACGCATCTAATTCAACGAGCCCAGCGTTACACGCATGCAGTCGAAATTCTCACATCCTGATGTCCGCCTGTTGTACACTTCGAGGAAATCTCACACGACGAGACTCCATGTTAAGATCCCCGCTGGCGATCTGGAAGGGGCTGGATCGGGTATACCCGAATATCGGCAGATCTGCGAGCATGACAAGGTGCAGGGGGGTGGTGGTGGGGGGGGGATCCGCACTTCCACGTTCCACGCCTCACGATTTTGCCCAGCCCGTCTCGGATCGGTGAGGCCGAGCCGTGGGGTTTCCCCGACTCGTCGTACCATATATCCCCACGGTGTGCACAGCTGCATTCCGATCCAGGCATGCAGTTTCTTCCGAGCCACATACCGTAGCATGCGTTCCATACAAGCGAGCGATCTACTCACCCACGGTCTCTACAGACCTCGACGCAGTGAATAACGAAAGGCGTTATGTGAACTTAAGCTAGGCTCCTACGGTGCCCCGGGGGCCGGCGTCCCGATCGCCTGACACAGATAGCTCTGGCGAAATGTGAGAAGGTTCGCTTGTTCTAGCAGCGAAGATCAACTGAGGAGAACAAGACCCGCGAGTCGCAGATCCCTTCTCAGTGGTCTCAGTGTTCACCGATAATAGAACGGGGTGTGAACCGACCCCGCCGTTCCATCGGTGGGTGTGTAAAAAATAAACGTATTCCAGCCCGGCGAGCCACCGTTAACAGAACAAACCGATTTTCCGCACTGTGCAAGAGCGTACATTTTAAAGTTCTGCAAAATCGAAGGAGATCTGATTGCTTCCTATAAGCATGTGCGTATGTGATGTTATTGATGGTCCTGAAAATGCACACCACCCACAGAGACACTACGCTTTACAGGACACTTGATAACTGGCAGCAGATTATGTACAACCTCTAAATATAAAGAAAATATATGAGGAGTTGTATGACCCACTTAATGTATTGTGGGATGATTTCCAGCCCAGTGGGATTTTCTTTGCCGATTTGTTCCCAGGCTGTTGATATGCGGTGTTTCTACAACTGCATTTAAATTTGTATTTAAGATGAATTTGTGCATGGACTGCATTTTAATGCAATCATGGAGCGCCAGCAGAGTGAGGGAAGAGAAATATTTCTAAATCTAAGAGATATTCCCAATATGATTGTAACTTGCTGGGAAATAAATTGCAGATTAAGACAGCATCAGATATGTCTCAGATAAGATGGAGTGATGTATGTAATAGAAGAATTTTCATCAAAATTACTAAATTCAAAGCATGTACCAACGCTGTACAGACTACTGGATGCCATTACATATTAACTTTCGATTGAAAAAATGTAATTTGTGGAAGAGCTCTAAAATCAATCATTTGGATTGCATTCTCTCAGTTGTGCAGGTCACAAAATCATATAAGAGCTGGTTTTTAAAACACAGATTAAAATTAATTTTAGGTCAAGCTCATAGGACCTAAAAGGAAACCCTGGTGAAAAATTAAAAATATGCATGCAATTGATCAACCAGTGCATGTTTGATGTAGAAATGTAGCTTTCTTTTGCTTTTTTGAGTTTGTAACAGGCAAACTTTGCTAACAGCCATAGACACAAAGGTATAAGTTGATCTCAAATTTCATTTTTCATAAAACGTATCCTTTAAGAGGCGGATTTAGTCTAAGATTGGGTTTAATCAGTGTTTTAGAAACCGGCCCTTATAAAAGTGTAGCGGGAGCTTACATCAACGAGTGTCACTTCATCTGATGGTTAACTAATAATGTTAATCACTCTTTTCTACGACGTTAAATCTCAGCATCCCGTTTCTAGGCGAAACTTTTAGAGGCGCCAGGCGGGGGTGTGGA
>JAACJT020023004.1:17362-27449 GCA_009936485.2 Gymnarchus niloticus | reverse complement strand
GAAAAATAAGTCCCGTTGTCCTCAAGTGGTTTAGTGAAAAACCCCTCAGAGGGTTTTTTTTTACCCCAAACTTTTAAAAGTTTTTCCCCCCCCCCCCCCCCAGAGGGAAATGTTCTGCAATGGTCTCAAAACATTGCATGCCATAAATATGGTCACAATGAAGAAACCCAAAGCTTTGCATCATGGCATCCAGTTGCTCAAAAAATAAGAGCCGGATTTGGGCAGATGGGGCTTCGCTGTGCTTCCTTGAGAAAGACACCCAGCAGTTTTGTGAAGTTAATTGCAGAACTTTCTGCATTATAACTGGGAAGTGTGGTTTGGTGTTGCTCAGGCAGTTGATTGGATCGGTTCCAATGTACAGCCTGTTGTTGAGGATAGGCCCATTATTTGGACTAACTGTCTTGGATATGTAGTGCCCAAGCAATATTGTGCTATTGTATGATGGATCTTTACGTGCTTTTAGTAAATGACTTTCACAAAACAAAGAAACACAGTTGTATATACAGTGCCAGGCCAAAAAAAAAGTTGCACACTTCAGTCTTTCGTTTGACCATCTTTAGCTTTGATTAAGGACCTTTCGTCGTGGCATCGTTTGGACCAGCTTATGCAATGTCTCAATTTTTTTCATCCTAGATTTGCATTCATTTTTCATCGAATCTTGTATTGACAACAGGAGATTTGAACCACTCCATAAAGTTTTCTCTACCACATCCCAAAGACATTCAATGAGGGTAAGGTCAGGACTGCAGTGGCCAGTTCATGTGTGAAAATGATTCTTCATGCTCCCTGAACCACTCTTTCACAATTTGAGCCCAAAGAATCTTGCCATTTTTGTCCTGGAATACACCTGTGCTGTCAGGGAAGAAAAAAATCCGTTGATGGGATAGTCTGGTCATTCATGTACTTAGTTGATTTCATTTTATTGCTGCATGACTTTGCCGGTCCTAGACCAGACTGTTGGCTCTTAAGTACTGTATTTGCTTATTTGAATTGAAATGGTGACTTTTTTTTTTTTGTGGCCAGGTAGTGTACATACACAGTGGAACAGCAATAATCAGGCAAAGAATCACCTGACTGCAGTCACCTGATTCATATGCCTGGAAGGGGCTGACGGGGGTCCTGCCCCTCACCTCTCACACTGTCTGGCTCATTTCCTTAGTGACTCACTATATTTTATTGTCCCTCTTACACGTGAGTGAGACCTGCAAGCTTCAAGACCTCAACGTATATAATGGTTGCAATTCCTCTAAACTCTGTCTTAAAAAAACTCCTCATTCCATCTTCTGGTACCCATGTCATGTGATTCTGTTCACATTCCAACAGATAGCACTCTGACAAATTGGCAAACTGAGTTGAATTGATACATTTTCTTCATATCTGTCATTAATGGGTGGCTTTGTGTTCATGATAGGACGGATGATTGTTCAACGCCCATGGTGGGTAGGAATATCCTGATCTAACTAATCAATGCTGGTGCAAAATGAGGCTCCAAAACCTGTGGCAGGTGGGACTATGCCAAACCAACCAAACAATGCTGGCAATACCACGGAGGTTTTGAAGCGTCATTTGTCCCATCATTACCTTAAGGTACTGTTACATTATAAATAATGCTAGCACAGACTCCACTGTTATTAGTTTAGACCTATTTTACTGAACTTGTTTGGACTTGGGTTGCCTCAAGAGAGAATACCAGGATTAATGTGGCAAAAATGTGGGGGATGTCTCTAAGAGCAGCAGTAGTGAGAGCATTAAAAATAAATAGGCCAAAAGGCATGACCGTGTACTTTTAGTGTCCAGTAGATGTTCTCCGAATCAGAATCAGAATATTGTCATTGTAACGGGTACAACGAAATTAAGTGCAGTCCCTGTGTCAGAGAGATTTATACAGGAAAATAAATAGGGAGAAATATATAAGACCTAGACCATTCTAGACCATCATCCATTGTTATTCTTCCAGAATCTGGACAAGGTATTACACACTGTGAATTAAGCTTAGTGTAGATATCTGTGCTGTGGCTTTGCATGATACTGGCCAGAACAAAAGGGAAATCAATACATAGCCACCATCATTTCCATCACTTCCAAAGTCGAACATTGTCCCTCAGGAGAAGTCAAGGATCATAGACTTGGTTTCAGAACAAGTTTGCAGTTTGCTGTTGCTGAAGACCTCCTTGTGATCTTGATAAGAGATATAAATGGTCAATTGAGTGACCTGTTGACAGGTGGGTGCAGCAAACAATATAGGGGTCATGCAGCTGGAGTCAGTGCAGACCCAACATTTAAACACATGACACTCATGGCAGATCTTCAACCCGGCAGTTTGGATTCTTGCCAGCAAGCTATGTGAGCAATTCTGAAAATGAATGCAGCTGCTGTTGGTAACTTGCCAAGATTTCATGCTTGGCAAGGGCTGCCTTGAGCTGCTTGGACTCCCTTGGGTTCATTTTTAGCAGCTCAGGCTGTTGGACAAGTCCTCGGTCAACAAAATCTTCCCCCTGTAGTAGCTATCTGTCCCCCACTTGAGCCTCAGGGTTTTTGATGCTAGCCAGAATTTAGTGTAAATTAAAGACAAGACAGGCAGCACTTCCAGGCTTCTGGAGCAAGACTCAGAAAGAACGCATTACCAGTAATCACTATGAGTCACTGTTATATGAAATTGTCCACCACTATGTGATAAACTGCAGTGTCATTGCAGGTTACACAGCATAACAACACACACTTCACTACCAGCCTTCATTCAAAAAAAGCACTCAGACTGGCATTCAGAGGAATCAGAAGACAAATTATGATGAGATTAAGCATATGTAAGTGGAGTGACTTTGAGTGAGACGGCTGGCAAACTAAACCCTCTCGACATCCCTTTCCATGCATAAGGTAACAGCTATGGATTTTCAGTTTAACAGATTTCTCTGAATAACAATAAATCATAATGATTCATTCAAAGTATCAGTGATCAGGGTACCCCTAGATTGTCTACACATGGAGCTAGTGATCTATGTCAACGATGGTACCACAAAGTTAATAAAGATTCATATGCATTTTTATTAATTAAAGGTGATATCTTCAAAGGCCAAAACGGACAGCAAATGAAATGTGACATACCAAAAAATTACGTTATAAGTGAGGTCTGTAAGGGCCTCGCCCATCTAAACTCTTTCCAAGCATAAGGCAACAGGAAACTGATGGGGTGGGGGCTGTTACTGTTTATAAACAGGAACTGGACTACAGGTTGATCAGCATCCTGAAACTGTGAAACCACGCAATGACTGCAAATAAGTATGTCTACAATGAATAGCCGTAGTAAGAAACAGTTGTGTAGCATGCAGAGATAACCAGATAATCCACCATTTTGGTGGAGTGTATTTAACAGGTAACCTGCTAAATGGTATAGCTGCTTTCAAACAGGGGTGTAACTTACACAATTCACCAGTATAAGCATCTAGAATTTTTTGTCCCATGCCAGACAGTTTACCACTACATCGTACCGATATTCAGTGGAGAAACAGCCTCTTATAGCAGATAAGTGCATAATTAAAAACAACAAAGTCTCGGTGCAATTGTAACAATGGATGCAGTGTAAGCATTGAGTGAAAGCTACCAGGAATAAAAGAACAGCTGTGTACCATAAAGGCAGGACCAGTCGCCTAGCATACCACTCTGAAGGCATCATTTAGACATCGATTTGACTCCTGGGGTCGAAGATAGGGGTCAGGTGATGTTGGGGACTGGGGATGGGATTGGGTGGGGCTGTGTCTGGGCACTGCTGGTCTGGGGACATGAGGGTATTTGTGTCACCGGCTGTGGCTGGACTGAGGGTGGGCCAGTCGGCATCGCCCAGTAGCCAGACTGGGAGAGAGCGGGCAGCCATTAGTGCTCTGCAGGCCTCAGCTCGGTGGGGCTGTGCTGACAGACCCTCGCAGAGCTGTTTGCAATTAAACTTGCTGGAGGCAGACAGTCAAAGGCCGTCTCGCTTATGAGCCGCATTTAAAGGCCGGGCTACCGTTCACCAGCTCTAGGGATACCACAGTCATTAAACCATCAGCCACAAGAAGCAGAGTCCAAAACAAAGGAAAGAAAATCAACATTCGGGTGGAGTCCTTCCATTCCTGCATTTACACACTATCGGGCAGTTTTCACTGCCAAGTATTCAGGTCTAACAAAACAAGTAATTTTCTGTATTACTTCATTAATTTTGTCTTGTTAAAATATTGTTGAACAGCAGTGTTGTTTGGGAGTCATTATATCTGGAGTATGGTGAAATGGTTCGCGGTTGTTTGAGTCCTATCATTCGGATTCTTTCTGGAGTGATGTGCATTGCCGTGTCCAACAAAAGAGGAATTTGGAAACTCCAGCTTCCTGAAAACTTGGGGCAGCTGGAACCTGCGGGGTGGTGAGTCAAAGCCGGGCTGTGCAGCGTCCTACTTGAACTTGTTTAGGGAAGCAGTTCCTGCCGTGTTTCTGTGTCTATAACTGGACAAACCAGCTAAAGGTGGCCAACTCACAGGTGCAGGGAATTCAAGTGGTGTCCTGAGCAAGTGGCTCAACCATTAGATCCCTATGTTAATTTTGTCGGCAACATAAGCCAATCAAAACCTTATGTTAATTTGCATTCAGGTCACATGACATAGCATTTTCGGCTAAAAGCCTGCAACTAGTACCTTGTGTGGTCATGTTTGATAGGTCCCAATTCTTCTTCCTCATTCATCATTTTTAGAACGGCTCTGAAACCAGAAGACAGAATCATCTGTTCCATACCGAGGCCTCAGTTTAGTCACAATCCTGTGACAGACCAGACTAGAAAAAATATATTTTTAACACGTAAATATGAAACCCCACAAGTGTCAAATATGGTTATGCTTAGAATAAATGTAATCAGATGTGACATAATTTCCTTCATTTAAGAAACAGTGTCATCCGGCATCAACAAACATTGTGACATTAAGTATATATCTGACTGTTTAGGCTGGTGGATACAACACAATGTGAGCACATTAGCAAATCATGGCATCCTGTCAGGGGCTTGGTCCAGACCGAAACACTTATTTTCATAAGGGCCATGTAAAAAAACACTGCGTTCTTAGTGTTGCAAAGTAGCGACTTTGCCACTGATTTTATTGCCTACTGACTGAAACGAGGATAATGTCACTCTTCCAGTTGGCAGAACCCCCCCCCCCCCCCCAATCAGCAGGGCTGACATTGCACCAGCAGGATAGCGCCAACAGCACTGTGATACGTGACTAAACAGTCAAAGTTGTCAAAGCTCTGCTGTTACGAGAGGATATGTCAGGCACACTGTATTTTCAGTATCTGAGGGCAATAAAATTGTCCCTCTGAATAATAACAGCATTATTTTTATTGCAGTACTTTAATTGTTATTGTGTCACTGTCATGTTACGAAAGAGTGAGTTCGAGATTCGTTGAGAGCATCGAAGCTGTCATGGATGCCACTAACCCATCATTTATAAACTATTTGACCTGGTTTCACAATCACGCACTCTCCTTTATGTCATGCTCCTGTCTAAACATTGTTGTTGGCCACCAGATATTAAATATTTCTTAAGATAATCAGGCACTGCAAAGAAAGGCATTACTAATGTGAACGGCTCACACTCGTTTAAGGAGATTATGACTGGAGCAGTTTGCTAAACCTGCTGACAGTTGACAGTTAGTGGTGATACAGCATGAAGTCAGCTAGCTGGGAATCTCGGGTAGCTCAGTGTTGAGCTTATTTCTATGACTTGATGAATTTCCCGTATTTCATCAGATTTCGTGTTGATTTTCCATGGACTTCCATGGAAAACACAATTCATAGAATTCTCACATGTATTATGGTAGCATTGGTTTGGTCAGTAACACTTCTAAAAAATCATTTAAAAGCCTTTTTACGAAAATACTTGCCCCAGACCTCATTAGTCACATGTGGCCCCCAGTCCTCAACCTATGGTCCAATGGTTCTAGATCCTATGGCCTCCATTAGTGCAGCTGTATGTTGGGTTTGTCTTCTCCAGCTCCTTTTATACTACGATTTATAGCAATAAATGAACTAACGTATAACTGGATAAAACAGAACTCTTTGGCAGGGTGTGATGAAAACAATTACAGTGCCATTAGCCATACAGTAGGCACACTCTTGGTTACCATGGCAGCACCAGTAGTTTTAGGTTGACCAGCTGTCATTATACACATGCTTTCTTTAGATGTGACCCATTATGTTACGAGAGAGACCCCACGAATGGGTTTCCATGGCGAAATATGTATCTGTTTCCTGGTGGTAAAGAGACGTAAACAATAGACTGGTCGTGGAAGGAGAGGCCAGTGAGGAAGCTTCCAGCCCAGCTTCAGGCCATTGTTCTACATCCATCATTACTCCAGTGGTGTTGGGCGCAGCCCTGTGTAAATTAGAGGCCAGGATCTCCGTCTCTGAGCAGCTTGTCCCAGACAGCCCAGGGAGAAGAGGCCTGTTTTTTTCTAACTGCTGTTTATGTGACAGATGTTAGAAGTGCATTGCTTCACAAACCTCAAGAACCTGAAATGAGTTATCTTGCCTGCTTTGCTAACCATATCGTGTTTATTGCATCCTCTGTGTTTACAGCTTAGTTACCGCCCCTGAGGCAGCGCGCAGTCTTCCCTGAAGCTACATGCTTCTTCTTTGCAGTTCAGTCTGTGACGACTGGCCATATGCTTTCATAACGTGCAATCTTGTAATCATTATCTTTATAATTGCATTGCCTTGATTAGAAGAAAATGCTTTATTGTCATATCATGATTTACAAGAATACAGTGACATGAGATAACGTTTCCCTGGAACAACAGTGCTACAGAAAGTGACACGAGAACAGAAGAAAGGATCTCACAGCATTTAAAAGGTACAAAACCCAGGGCAGCGTAAGACCGGGACTTTGGGTTACATGAACATAGTACAAGTGGAGTCAGTATGGAGCACCAGACAAGAGTCAATAAAACAACAAGAGAAAGTACATAAAGTAACAAGTGCTGCGGTTTGGGTACTCCAGGCTCAAAAGTAAGAAGAACCACCCCTCTGCATGTTTTACCAAACACTGAGGTTTTTCTCCGCACGCAGGCGGTCATCAGTCCATCCAGCTGAATGTCCGTGTCAGAGATGGTGTTATGAAGCTATGATTTCCACAGATATAAAAACACAGTAGTCCCTCATTGTCGTTAGGCGGTCCGCTGTAATCTGAGGTGATCCAGTTTATTGTACATTGAGCGAAGGTTGGAAAGAAGGATGGACAGGAGGACCAGCATTGATGGGTTGTACATTAGCCAGTTTTGGGTCATACAGGTATCATTCCTTTACTATGTACTATATATAATTTTTTTTACTTTTTGCAGATATCTTACAGGAATTCATTAACTGTGAAAAAAAAATCATTTTACTGTATCATAGCTGTGAAAGTTTCTCAACTCATTATTTTGAATTCTGGATCTCATACGTTTAAAGGTCACTTTGGAATAGAAAATGTAAATAAATTGGATAAATTTTCATGGTGCCACCTTTGCTGCATGCTCAGAGCACTCCTGTAAGTTAGTTAACGTTAATGAAAAATGGCCAATGTTTTATACTAAATGGGTGATTCCATTCTGTGCTTTCTGGGATCGAGTCCAGCACTGCTGCCACCCTGCACTGGATAACTGGATCTTGAAAATTATTACACCAAACGCAGGTAAACACAACATCTGTAATTGGTGGAACAGGTGGAATATGTAAACAAACAAAGAAAGATTGATTCAGTGAGGTATCACGGTGGTTAGTAACTTCAGACAGAATGGACACCAAGACCAGGTCAACTTTGCCAACAGTCACCATTTAAACTGATGGGTAATAAAAGGGAGTGGCCAGTGATGAAATGAATCAACACAAATATGCCTGGTCACCTGACTTTCTGATAGACCCACCTGTTCCCTAGTATTCTACCTCCAGCTTTGCTGTTCACACTCGGTACTGTTTCCTTGTTCTGACAACGAGTTCCCATCATGCCTTGCCTACCATCTCTCTTTAGCTGTTATCCAGATCTGAAGGCTCAGGCTGTTTCTTTATTCCTAACATCTCACCTTCAGATCTAAGTTGAGGGTGCCAGCTTTTTTTTTGGTCTTCTGCCCTTGCCTTTCCGACCCAGTCTGTCCTGGTCCACCATGTCCCATTCCAGCGGGTCACTCAGGGTGCGTTTATAGTGGGAGTTCTTCTGTCCATTGCCCACATCCTGCCCACTGTTGCTCTTACAGTTCAGCAGTGGGCTGTGACTGGGGGTAAAAAAACAAGCTACTAATGAAAATTCATTCTGTCTCTTCTCCACGTAAATAAGGAAGCCACAACTTTACTGACAAGACTTGCCTCCCTCATCAAAGCACACACCTCTAGGACGTGCATGTTGAAACAAGCATGGCGGTCTGTCCAAAGTAGCTTACAAAGACCACAGGGGGCCGGCATGATTTCCTGTGAAGGATCGTCTCACAGCTACCTGTGACTCAGGAATATGAAAAGTGTGTTTCACTCTGAGTCTGGAGTATTTTTGCATCTCTCGTGGGGGTTAGCAGCAGGTTTTAATCTGACATTTATTTTTAGTCACGCTGCTGCTCCAGCGTAGAAGCTGCAGCGTAGAAGCTGTGGCATCACAGATCAAAGGCTGCCTATTTCACATCTGGGATTTTCACATGGGGCCTGGAAGCACCAGAATTCAGGCATCTTTGTCTTTTATGGGTCAGTTGATAAAATAATAATGATTATTTTTTACTGCGATCTCATCCTGGAAAGGGGATTACTTGTTGCCCCATTGCCCAGATTCTTACAAGTCCAAAGACATGTTGTTTTGCTGAATTGCTGCCCCTAAAATTCTCAGAAGTATGTGACTGCCCATCCAGTGTGTGACTCTGCATTGTGCTTTCTGGGAGAACATACAGGCTCATGGCGACTGTATGCTGATTAAGTTGTTATTGGAAATAGATGGATGCCATAATCGATCAATTAAATTGACAGCTTTCTGAGTTTAAACACAGATTATCGTTCATTGAGCCATACAACATATCTGGATGATTGAACTAGTTAAACTAGGTAACAGCACAATGCGCTGATCAACTGTGTTAGCATTTTTGCTGTTTGGCAATGACAATAAGCTACATGTGTGGCAATATGCATGATGTACCAAACTGTAGGGCGTGCGGTTCTCTCAGCTGTCCAGACACTACTGGATAGTTTTCGGCCAGCAAATGTGTTTCTGTATTTAATTCAACCACAACTGCAGTTACTCATAAAAGCAGTAACACACAGAAAATCCCCTGCAGGTCCACCACGAAACAGATGACAGACATGCTGACAATACACATTATATGGCATTTACCGGTATATCAGTGGAGGCCTTATATGGTGTCTGTCAGTATATCGGTATAGACCTTATATGGTGTCTGTCAGTATATCGGTATAGCCCTTATATGTTGTCTGTCAGTATATCGGTATAGAACTTATATGGCATTTACCGGTATATCAGTGGAGGCCTTATATGGTGTTTGTCAGTATATCGGTATAGGCCTTATATGGTGTCCGTCAGTATATCGGTATAGACCTTATATGTTGTCTGTCAGTATATCGGTATAGGCCTTATATGGTGTCTGTCAGTATATCGGTATAGGCCTTATATGGTGTCTGTCAGTATATCGGTATAGAACTTATATGGCATTTACCGGTATATCAGTGGAGGCCTTATATGGTGTTTGTCAGTATATCGGTATAGACCTTATATGTTGTCTGTCAGTATATCGGTATAGGCCTTATATGGTGTCCGTCAGTATATCGGTATAGGCCTTATATGGTGTCTGTCAGTATATCGGTATAGACCTTATATGGTGTCCGTCAGTATATCGGTATAGGCCTTATATGGTGTCTGTCAGTATATCGGTATAGACCTTATATGGTGTCTGTCAGTATATCGGT
Source organism: Gymnarchus niloticus (assembly GCA_009936485.2). Lineage (NCBI taxonomy): Eukaryota > Metazoa > Chordata > Actinopteri > Osteoglossiformes > Gymnarchidae > Gymnarchus > Gymnarchus niloticus. The sequence goes on along the minus strand of JAACJT020023004.1, from coordinate 17,503 downwards.
ATAGGCCTTATATGGTGTCTGTCAGTATATCGGTATAGACCTTATATGGTGGTGTCAGTATATCGGTATAGACCTTATATGGTGTCCGTCAGTATATCGGTATAGGCCTTATATGTTGTCTGTCAGTATATCGGTATAGAC
>JAACJT020023004.1:572-17262 GCA_009936485.2 Gymnarchus niloticus | reverse complement strand
CTTATATGGTGTCTGTCAGTATATCGGTATAGACCTTATATGGTGTCTGTCAGTATATCGGTATAGACCTTATATGGTGTCTGTCAGTATATCGGTATAGACCTTATATGGCATTTACCGGTATATCAGTGGAGGCCTTATATGGTGTCCGTCAGTATATCGGTATAGACCTTATATGTTGTCTGTCAGTATATCGGTATAGACCTTATATGGTGTCTGTCAGTATATCGGTATAGCCCTTATATGTTGTCTGTCAGTATATCGGTATAGGCCTTATATGGTGTCCGTCAGTATATCGGTATAGACCTTATATGGTGTCTGTCAGTATATCGGTATAGGCCTTATATGTTGTCTGTCAGTATATCGGTATAGGCCTTATATGGTGTCTGTCAGTATATCGGTATAGGCCTTATATGGTGTCTGTCAGTATATCGGTATAGACCTTAAATGGTGTCTCTCAGTATATCGGTATAGGCCTTATATGTTGTCTGTCAGTATATCGGTATAGGCCTTATATGGTGTCTGTCAGTATATCGGTATAGGCCTTATATGGTGTCCGTCAGTATATCGGTATAGGCCTTACATGGTGTCCGTCAGTATATCGGTATAGGCCTTATATGTTGTCTGTCAATGTTACTTTCAGTTTCTGTTTGTAATGAAATGAACATCTTGAATGAAGTATTTCTGATCTTCACATGCAATGTTCTGTGTAGTTAAGGTGTGGTCATAAGCTTTGGGTAGGTGGCACTATTTTAAGGTCATTGGTGTGTGAAAATAAGCATTACTATTTAATTCTTTCATTATTTGCATGAGGTCAGACTTTGTCACATTATGCAGAAGTGGTCGTCCCCACAGCCACGCCCACTTGAACTTCTTCTCTGCTGCCACATTATTATTATTCATATAATCTTCAGTGCCACTCCCGCCCTCCCATGTTATGCTGTTCTGCGTTTTGCTCCTTTAAATTTCTGCAAACCACTTCTTTTGTCATCGTAACACAAGCCACTGTAAACTTGTACATGGATGGTATAGCAATAAAGGTCATTTGGCTTAACGTGAATCTCATTTTCCTGATATTAAATGTCCCAACACCTTGCTGCTGCATTTTTTTCACGTGTCTGTCAGTCGACACAGACTATCAGCTGTGTTGTTGATTGAGCTTCCGACTTCCCCCTACTGAGCAAAGGTGATATTGCACATTGAAAATGGAGCAGTGGTTCTTAAGCTTTGGACTCTCAACCATGACGACACAGAACACAGGCAACATTTTATCCCCCAGTCCTATACCTGACATCCACTGAGCAACCCCTGACTTCGCTAATTGTATGTGGTAGATAGACAAGACTCAGCCTCCATGGCAAGTAACAAATCACCGTCTAGACCGTGTACATTTCAGGAATTTATTACAACATCAAAAATAGCTCAAATATGGAATTATCAAAATGAACAATTACAATTATGTGACTTTCAAGTAAAACTGGGGTGGCATGGTGGTCCCAGGTGGTGTCTGTTGTCTTCTGCCTTCAGGTTTGTGCATCCCCTGTGGTTCTTGTGACAGTCTGCCTTGCCATATGTTGTGGGGGAAATCTGCTTGTATGCTGCAATCATCCTCTACTAGACTCTGCTGTGATGTCTTCACAGGCAACATCCGTTTTAGCAAACAAAGGTGGATGTGAGGCTGGTGATTGTACGCTTTGCACCTCCATGCTGAAGAGAATCATTCTAAAATGTGGTGGCTCAGTGGTCGGCACCGTGACTTTGCACCAGTAGTGTTGGGAGTTTGAGTCCCAGCTCTGCTTCTGTGTGAGTGGAGTTTGCATATTCTCCTCATGCTTCATGGGTTTCCTCTGGGTACACCTGTTTCCTCTCACAGTCCAAAGACCTGCATTGTAAGTTAATTGGTGTCCCTGCCTTCTTCCCTGAAATAGGCTCCACAACCCTCGATAGGATTAATCAGTTTGGGACATTGCAAGCTGAAATCCCTGTGGTGCCATAGCCGTTCATGGCCAGGAGCCCAAGAGAGCAAAATCGGCTGGTGCTCTCAGGGAGGGAGGATGGCTTACTCTCCCCAGTCACTTACACAGCAACACTAGTCAATCATGAGCATCTGTGATCACATGTGTACAGAAGAGGGTGGATAGTGCTGTCCTCTGAGTGCATTATGCCACCTCCTGGCATCATATGTGCAGCAGTCTGAAAGATTTGGTCAACTGGCTTCACATGTCTCAGAGGAATCACATGTAGGCCTTTGCTCTCCCTGGTCAGTGATATCCTGCGACAGGGGGCGCTACCTGATGGGTGGGAATTGGACATGACTAAATTAGGGAGAAGAAACATGGAAAAAGAAAGACAAATCCAGAGTCATTCACATGTTCCTGTCTTTGTTGCCCACAAATTATGAGCGTACGATGATTATGCATTGGAAGATTTAAGCCTCTTGTTTACATACACGCACGGCATATGCAAATAAACCTTTTTCAATTATACATTTAGACCAGCACACAGATCTACTGATGACAAAAGCTTTCAACAGCTGGTCCAGGTTGTGTGACGTTTGTTTTTTTTAATACCTGAGCCAGCGAGCTGTACCTGCTTTAAATGACCACTAGAGGTCACTCCTTCCCAGGCCAGTTCACCCATGAATGAGTTGTACATCCACAACTAGGAATGAAATTCCTTCCAGACCAAAACAAAATGCATGTAAACAATGCCGGCTGGTTGAATCTTCAGTTTCTGATGATTAGTCAGTCTCCAAATGGCCGGAGGGCATTTTTTTTTTCCATTCCTACCTGTACAGCACTGAAGTCAGACCTACTATAGTGCCTTTCTATGCTAAATACTTTCTCTGCTCTTCTCTTGTTTGGCAGCATTTTATTGCCAGATGGCACATTTTTAAACCTTGAATCAGAATGAAAACCGACCCAGTGCTTCCAGTACAAAGTGTGCCTGTGCTCTTCTCGGGTATAAAGGGAGTAGCCAGTTTCAGGGTTCTAATCCCACATGAACGGTTACACATGATTACACCTGGACCAGGTCGCTGTGGAACTTTCATACAGAGAGGTGATATGGCTGATTCAAAAGGTGCTTTTATTCAGCGCTGAAATGTCACTCCATTCGAACCACGGCTCCCTTCGAGTCTGATGGTCAGAGTTGTCTTTATATGCTTTTTGCTTTGCTTTGGTTTTGTTTCATGCTAATGGAATAGAGTTTACTAAAGAACTTAAATGATGCAAACGGCCATTCAGAGAGTGACGTAGCATGCTGCGTACCGAACAAGGAGCAGTATGAGCCTAGCCATGACATCGCTATTACTGAGCAAAAGAACAAGAGTTTGCCTGGGGGCCTGAAAAGTGGATTAAACAACCTAATTCTGACTCAACGTGCCACGGGCGAACAGGAAGTGCCCCCAATGACCTCTATGTATCCTCAGGGCATGTGTAACATACATGCAGGCCTAGCTAAGGCCTAGTGACATTTAGTATTTCCCTTTGCACGCATTCCAGTGGCCTTACCTCAGACATCTAATTATCTCCTCAAACCACGCGCACGCTACTTTACGGCCCACGGTAACAGGACACTTTTTTGGTGTTTCCTTTAACCATCTTCATACAACAACTGGCTCCCGGATCATGTGACACAAGCAGAGGAGCCGCCCATGTAACGTGAATACGCCAAATTCACCACGCCACACGTGACAGCAACCGCACGGGAGCCAAGATGAGCAAGAAAGATATCAGCGTAAAAAGCAGTCAGTCACCGATGTTGAACTGGTTCTCTATAGCAACTTGAACTAAATTACTGACAGATGAAAAAGGATAGGAGATAAATCAATCTCTTAAGTCTTTGCCATCACAGACTGTGTATATAAGTAGCCATGTGATGCTCTTTAATCACTCTGTGTCTCTCACATAAACTCGCTTCTGCGCTGAGGTTAATTGGTGTTAAAGATAACTGCCTCAACAAGACTCAAAATAACAGGCCTGATGAATGTATGGATGGACGGACAAGTGAAACAGATGCTGAAAGTGGCTTTTTATATCCACTCTGGCTTTAGTCACACTTTAATGGTCAAGGTATGGATTAACTCCTAGTAAAAAGGTGTACTTTGTCTCCATAGTGATATCTGAGCTGTCAGTAAAAGTAACAGCAGTATGTCTGAACAGCAGATTCTCTTGACCTCCCACGCCCTCATGATACAACATCAGAGCAAACTGGGCCATAGAGCCCAAACAATTTAAGAGCATGTTATAGGTAAAACCCACATGTATATATCTTTAGAGTGACTCTGAAATGTACCTATGAACAGACTCATGAGCTTTATCGCCTCCATAGGTTGAACAAACCTTTGATGAAAACAAGCTCTGGAATGAGTCTGGACTCACTTTCAGCAGTGGTGGAAGGAATAACGATGTCCAAACTAGACTCCGCTGTGAATAACGGGGCCCCGTTCAGCCACAGCTAAGAGTTTCAGAAGCTCCTTTCATTTCCAGTCAATTGTTCCAGCAGTACTCTGCTGTATTTTCTCATTATTTATCATCTGTTTATTTCTGTGAGGGGACTATTGCAGTACGCTGATTTGTTTTTATAAAGCTACAGGACATTCATTTCCCTGCTGAATCTTATGAATTCCAATACAAAAATAAATCTGTTAATAAAACAAACACTACATTAAGGCACTTAGAAACAAATTCACTGATTACATAAATACTACATTAATACAATTCCACAGAAAATCCATCCATCAGTCTTATCCAGTAGAGGGTCTCACAGAGTGCCGTGTTCTATACTTACGTCCAAAATTGTCTGCCAGTTCACGCAGCTATTTTCAGGGGGATCTTAGTGAAAATGTGGGCTTTTTTGTAAATTTTTCTGCCTAAGCAGTAATGCCTTGCAGATCTTTCTCTGTAAAACTGTAAGCATATTCGTTCTCTCGTCATCGCAATATACAAATTCATTTTGAAAAAACAATAAAATGTGAATCAATAGTATACATTAGGTCCTCATCACAGGATTACATTGGGAACCCCACTTAAATACAGTAGGTTTCATTTATATAAACTTTATATGGGTCCTTTCATGATTGCTACCAAATAAGGTAGTGATGATCACTGTTATTTCAAAGAGTCCCAATTTGTGCATTGTTTTGTTTTAACCAATGGTTTTGGTGCACATTAATTAGGCAATTCTCGTAATGAAAATTGCTTTCATTTTGGAAAAAATGGAGTCTAATTTCACAAATGTATCCTGCCACAACTTTTTGTATGAAAGTGCAAGGCTTAGCAGTACAACTAAGGAACGGATTCGACACAAGAGCAACAAGAGGGTTCAAATACAAATTATTTATTGAATATTAATGCTAAACGATATACTGTAGAAATGACGACTAAATATTGAAGCACTGCATATAAAACAGATGCTGTATGGGAAACATCTTCAGGTTGGTTTGGTTCATGGTTCTTAAGTGATGGTGGTTTCTTTGAGGATTGCAGTTTCATATAACAAACATCTCAAAGCACCGCTGAAGAGCCTGTTTATCCTTTATCTTGAAAGAATCGTTTACAGGAAGCGAGGGTTATTTTAGAGAAAGCAGTCTGAGCTGTTATCCCTGTGAGAGAAACCCCGAAGGAGGACGAGGCATCACCGAGTGCTTTTCCGACTGCAGCTGCGAGGAGATGTGAGGGAGGCGTATGGCAGCCAAGCGTGGAAGGAGCGCAGCGCCTGTCAGCCTGTCATGCCGGCTATCTGACGTATATCTCGGCTCCTGCGTGAGTGAGATTATTGTCCGTGTTATAAGCAATAAAAAATAAAAACTCTGCACGCTTGCTATGCTGCAGTCCACACCGACTCGTTAGAGACGCTTTTGCGATGGCAACAGATGGACAGGGGTGTTCGTTCACAGATGTTTCACTGCCATACGCAGGGACCCCCAGACGCACACTCCCACAATCCACACGGCTAATCTGCGACTACTGCCAGAATCAGGCGGGCCGAGCAGCCAGTCTAAATTTAGTCCAGCCCAAATCCCAGTCCAACGATGTCCATACCAGGATATAAATTCCAATTGGTGCTCTTCTCGCTGGATTTAATTATCTCGCTTCAGAAAGAAAATGAGCACAGAAGAAGTTCTGTGTTCTCTATTCCCAAATGGTGCGCTCAGCATTTCATTTCAGAGCACTTCTATATTCTTTACGTGTTTATAAATATGCTGGCAACCCCTTCGCTCCCCAAAGGATTTTCATGCCAATTCAAAATGCAAAATGGTAGTTTTCACATTATTGACTCTCCCGACCAGTTCTGAATTTTGTGCCATCCTGGAAGTTAAAACTGGATAATTAATATGATAAACTTTTATTAAGCATGCATCTAGTTACCCCTAAACCTCAGCTTTTAAACGTAAGCCCTTTAGCAACGTTTCATGTCTGAATCTTACTCATACTGTTAAATATTCTCGATATCTTTATATGGATATTTTGAAACTGCTGATTGGGAAATGCACGCATGTCTGCTGAGTCAGGCTTGTACATGGTGACAGTGGCTTGGAGGTACTCAGAATTAATGTCACGCTGCAGAGAGTACAAGAACTGCACAGTGTACAGAATACACAGAAAAAAACACAGATGGTCTCTCTGTTATTAGTGCTGGTGTGCCTGTGTGTGTGTGTATGTGTGTGTGTGTGCGTATTTCCTTTTCTTCTTTAGCAGTGTGTCAGGTACACACAGAGTATTTATGTGACATTTGTTCCTTCTGAAACAAATTACAATGCAGGTTATGATGTCGGTTTACACACAGATATAAATGCACAGTGTAAGGAAAACCATCCACCCGGACGATGGCAGAATCCAGTCTGGCAGCTGATGGTGTTCTATGTACCGAAGTCTTCACTTGCACTACTGAAATATGTCACTTTTATCATTAAAGCCTAAACAAAATGATCTGATTCCAAATGATTTTAATTAGGTATTTGATCACGATATGTAATATTAGTTTACGCTGATTGCTTCTTCTAACTAAACTTGTCCTTCTGCCATGGACTGTAATGTTGCACAGATGTCATCTTGGCCCATTAAGCGATATCCACGGACACAAGATGGAATCAATCTGATCTGGGTTCAGGGACCACAGCGCAGCTACCAACTGGCATAATCTCAGTGTGTTTGAGGAGTTCTGCTCAGGGCCTGAAGGAGTGTAGGGAATACAACTGACTCACTTCTGAGGCTCCAAGGCAGTTTATGCCTGTGTATTATGGTGCCGCTCACCTCCAGTTTAACCAACCCAAGTTTTGAACGTTAGAATCACTATACTGTAATGCCTGGTGCTTTTATGATGCTCTAGTGTGTAATCATCCTGCATATGAACTGCAATAGGATCACTATTCAGAAATCTGCCAGAGACAGTCATTTCAGAAAAGCAAGAATTATTCACAAATTAAAGGAGGAATTAAATAACAGACCTAACGAGTCCCACTGAATAGGATAATAAAGCAATTAACGACCAAATATAAAAGCTTATTTCCAGGGAATATTGCAATGGAAAAATAAATATAAATATCCATCCATTCATGTTACAAACGCTTATCACTTACAAACATCCTGATAGCCAGCTGGAAATTTAACAGCAGAGTCTTAACGTTGGTAGATGAAGGGGACAGAGCCTTCCAACAAGGCATGATTCATCTAATATTTGATATTTTTACTATGATATACTAGTTTTAAGACTGATACCACTGTGCCAGTCAAGTTGAGATCATTTAATGAGACCGTTTAACAACAAGTATGAGCACTACCTGGACTCACGTAAGATCATGTTTCTCACATCTAGACATTCTGCGTGGACTTTGTGTGACCTGGCTTTAAGCTGAGAGTGAGAGAGCAAGAAATGGGATCTATGATCAGCAGGTCTGTGATGGGCCTGTTAGATATGCGAAAGTGAATCAGTGAGTCCAGTCTAATCGGAGCCAACTTGACAGGTTCTCCTTGGGACACGATGCAGGCTCAAAGTTCAAGCAGTCTTACAAGTCGATCAACTGGTGCTCTAATTTTCTTTATGACACTTACCCAGTGCACACAGACAGCTTTGTCATACAGTCACTGCGCACAAACCCTTTTTTGATTCATACTCACTTCATAAAGACCCTTTTGTAATGAATACTCATTGCATGCAGACCTCTTCATCAACTCATGCCCACAGTGTAAAGACCCCTTTATGATTGACACCCACTGCATGTACACCCCTTTATGACTGACACCAACTGCATGTACACCCCTTTATGGCTGATACACACTACATGTATACCCCTTTATGACTGACACCCACTGCATGTATACCCCTTTATGACTGATACGCACTGCATGTATACCCCTTTATGACTGACACATGCTGCATGTACACCCCTTTATGACTGACACCCACTGCATGTATACCCCTTTATGACTGACGCCCACTGCATGTACACCCCTTTATGGCTGATACACGCTACATGTACACCCCTTTATGACTGACACCCACTGCATGTACACCCCTTTATGACTGACACCCACTGCATGTATACCCCTTTATGATTGATACACGCTACATGTATACCCCTTTATGACTGATACACGCTACATGTATACCCCTTTATGACTGACACCCACTGCATGTATACCCCTTTATGACTGATACGCACTGCATGTGGACCCCGTCTGAGACAGCCACATTTATACTGATGCTGTAACCTCTGGAACTCTAAGATGTTCTTACACTATGAGTATGAGCACATAAATCGGGTGTAATAACAGATAAAAATTGACTGATGAAACACTCGCTTGTGAATGAATTGCGAAATTATACAATCGTTAATTTTGGCAGTCTGTAAAGATGTGGCAGTGTTTGAATAATGCGTGGAATGTTGGAAAGTGTCTAAAATATACGTTTCACACTAATTCCTTTCAACAATCTTTAACATGCAGTCTTGTTCAAGACAGTATGTGTGAATGTTTTCAGTTAAATGAACTCAGATCAAAGTCCTTATAAGCAAAGAATTCTATAAGAAGTCCATCTTGAACTTAATGGTGCTTCTCTGAAAAGACATGGGGATCATGTAATGTCATAATATTTTTCAATTTTGGCTACTTTGGTAATTTGAATTCTTTGTAGGGCAGAAAAGAACGACGATTTGTGCTCCCAAACATGAAGACGCTTCTGTCCAGTTCTCTAAGGCTGGAGCAGGGCAATCTGCTGCCGACAGACAGGTGTGTTCACTTTTCTGCACTTTAAACAGCGAGGCATCGTCTCTGATTTGAAATACTTCTAAGCTGTTGAAAAGTCAGCATATGGTACATATTAAAGGACAGATCCAAGGTAAGCTAATTTTGCTAAGCTAGAGCTGGAGCCCTCTGAAAACAGCATAGTATAGTAACAGACCATAAAAGTCTTTTCAATATATAGACACAAGTTGTTTTCATTCATCCATTACATCCAAGGCGTTCAAGGTCAAATGAACTACAGCACAGCACTAGCTGTGAACACGGGCATCTCTCATCCACAGTGGTGGTTGAATTTGTTCAATCCAGCCTTGAAATGGCAACGTGCCAAACTTACATTTGCCTGGGGGATCCATAGAAGCGTAACTGTTGACAGTAGCATCTTCCCCAGCATAGTCAGTAATCACAGCATCAGTTTTGTGCATTCTAGGGAAAAACACACCACCTCATTACTAGAAATCACTTCCCAGAGAAATGAGGACATGCTTATTGCATTATCATGGGAATATATTAAAGTACAGTTTAACCATGAGTACTCCACGTCTTCCTATACTGTAATACTAATTGCAGTCTTGTTACTGAGCTTCGGTGGCTGGTCAGCATGCACCCATCAGGGATCTGCAGCAGAAGCACACTAATCACTCTCGTGGTGTGCAGCTCGATTCAATTCAATTCCATTTTTTTACATAACGCTTTTAACGTCTGGTTCCTCCCAGGACTTTGTAAAGCATTTTGTGACAGTGCTTCTTGTTAAAGGCACTATATAAATTGAATTGAATTGAAAAAAAAAAGAAGCACTATTACAAAATGCTTTACATAGTCCTGGGCACAGGGTCCCCAGAGAGTAAGCCAAAGGCGACAGTGGCAAGGAAAAACTCCAGAAGGAAGAAACCTTGGGAGGAACCAGACTGAAGGGGGAAATCCACCCTCCTCTGGCCAACACCAGGCAGGAAAATTCATTTGTACAATTGAAAACAATGATGTTGTATAACAGTTACGTGGACAGCGAGGTATCTGAGGATGCAGTTAGGTGATCAGGACTGAAGAGCAGGTTCGGTAGCTCAGAAGGCAGCAAGCCGGTCAGTGTGGGCAGCTGAAGTGGAAGGAGGGTGTGGTAGGCCAGCAGAGAATATGGGGATCTCTTAAATCCAAACCTCCAAAACGAGCACCCCAAAGAGGGGGGCGTGGGGGAAAGAGAACACGCGTGAGCAGAGCAGCAATTTAAGGTGGCAGAATAATAGCAAATAAAATAGCAAGAGCCCCGGCATAACTATATATGGCAGCATAACTATGAGGGAGAGGCCAATGGGGACACAGGCATGAGGAATCCATGAACGCCAGCACTCCAACACACAGAACATGCAAGGCAGGAATGACAGCACTGACAGAACAGTTCATCCAAAGTCAATGGCACTGATCCCCACCCAGCTCTACACCTCAGCCTATAGCCTAGTTGGGGAGTGAGTAGCTACCTAAGGTCTCTGTAAGCTACGCTAAAAAGGTGCATTTTAAGCCTATACCCAAAGGACAGAGAGTGAGCCAGAGTCCCGCAATGCTGCTGGAAGACCATTCCACAGCTGCGGAGCTCTGTAGGAGAATGCTCTGCAGCCCAGCGTAGCTTTGTTTACTCTTGGAACTAATAAGTAACCTGCCCCCTTGAGAGTAAAGCACATGGGGGCAGAGTACGGAGCCAAAAGATCAGACAGATATTCTGGAGCCAAACCATGCAAGGTGTTATAGGACAGTAATAGTACTTTAAAGTCAGTGCGAGACTTAACAGGAAGCCAAGGTAAAGATGACAATACAGGACTAATATGATTGAACTTCCGACTTCCGGGTAGCACTCTTGCTGCAGCATTTTGCACCAGCTGGAGTCTGTGTAACAACCCAGAGTTACAATCAGAAAACAGAGCATTACAATAATCCAATCTGGAACTGATAAAAGCATGAGTTAGTTTCTCAGCCTCACTGAAGGACAACATTTTCTGAACCTTGGCTATATTCCTGATGGAAAAAAGCTGTTCTAGTGATATTCCTAATGTGAGCATCAAAGGACAGGTCTGGATCAATTAAAACACCAAGATTACTAACCAATGTGCTGGGTTTTAATGAGAATCCATTAAATTTTACATCAATCTTGAAGCACTCTTTTGACTGTGCTCGTTCTCTGTATACTTTACCTAAAATGGACTTCTAACCCTAATTCTCCCTTAAAAGGCTAAGGAAATCAGTACCGCAGCAGTGCATTTGAACTGAAAACCCAAATACAAAGAGGGCAGAATGGAATGCAGGCCTACGCAACATTTCGTAAAAAGACGCATTCCAGAATCAGCAGTTAATAGACGGCAATGGAATGGTTTAATCATGCCGGAGGGGATGCTGGGTAGTTTTCACCTGACCCATCTCCCTTTCTATGGGAGATGAAGACACACATGTATTTACAGGTGAGAGCATGTTTCGGGTCCGAAAACACAGTCAGCCAACATCCAGCACCAATGAAGTGTGTAAGGTTAAGGGTATTACTCAATGACCCAACAGTAATATAATTACTTTTCTGGCCACTGCATTCAAACCTACAACCTATCTGGCATTGGGACAGATCCCAAATCCAAGAGCTGGATCACAATATCGCATAGCATCACATCACCACCACGCTTTCTGCACGTTTTCAGCATCTGTGTTTGCCGCAGGGTCAGTAGAGCAGATCAGCCTTTAATTAATGAACAATTAATTCTGCATGCTGACCTGAGTTTCTCGGCATGTCTACTTTAAAGTGCTCTGCAACAGCATTCAATGTCATCACCTCATTAATTCACAAATATCTGTATAGAAAAAAACCGTAATTAGACTGGCTGGTGTGGACGTCTCGGGATAAGCCTAACTTAGCTGTTGGTCCTATTTAGCCTCTGTCGTATGCTTAAAAATAGCAATAACAAACACTCAATCTAGTAAAAAAATGATCAAAGGTCAGTCACAAAATTGATTCTATTACGTATTTTAAAAGAGACCACGGAATAAAGTACGATATTGTGTATAAAAAGGTGAGGCAGCCATGGTTAACTGTACACTCATAAACCTACCAGTGTATTTACCCCTAACTTGGAATATAACATTAAATCCATGCAATAATCCAGACATTTTAAAGGAAATGAGTTGAAGTAATGCTGGGTACAGATAAACAAAGACAAGATACAGATGTCTAAGGTGGCTGTGGCCGCCACTCAGCTGGAGAGAAAGTCAACAGGATAAAGAAGAGATTTAACACATCTTTGGGTGCCAGTCCTTATAAGTACATGATTAATGGCATCTGGCTAGCTACATGAATTACTGGACATTCCCACGCGGGCTTTAGTTATGACTGTTTTGGACAAAATTGACCACTACAGAAGACGTCCCAAAAAGCATGAGCGCTTTATTACCCAAAAAAGGAGACGAAATGAAAGTGGGAAACGAGGATCAATCGATACCGACAACGGATAACAAACAAACACCCTGCAGCAGGTCGCCACCTGCATAGAACATGAGGCTTTCTGCCCGAGGCAGACACCCTTTCACTTTTCAGATGAGAAGAGAAAAACGCAGAACAATAACTCGGGGACCAGGGCCAAAAAGGAACAAAGGGGTGCCCCAGAAACTGGTTCAACACACAGGAAACAGCCACTGGATGTGGTGGCTCAGTCCTGTCTGAATGCAAGATCAAGTCTTTCGTGCAGGGTGGGTCCCACTTGGCTTCCAGATCACAGCCCCCGTGTGAGCTTTCCAGTATGAGACGTGACGGCTGTTTCATCTCAATCTACAGCACTCTCTCTCCTGCGTATTACATGAGAGAACACACCGCTAGATAAGGTACAATGGAATGACCGTTACTTTGCAAGTCGCGTACACAAAGTACCGAGCTGTTTACGCCATGCTAGAAGGTACGCCACATCCAGGGGGAGAGGGGGGTGCACCCCAAACAGAACACGTGCGTACGCAATGGACAATTTCCCCAATTCATCTAATTGCTTATCTTTCGACGGTAGGAGGAAACCCGCTCAACATGGGAAGGACATGTAAACTCCACACCATCAGAGTAGAGGCAGGATCTACTAAATCTCCTGAAAGAGCTCACGGACTTCATCTCGATAAACACGTATTGAAATGGATAGAAATCTGCAAACCTAACACACTGTCATCTTTCCTCAAAAGGCAACAGTACTTTTTTCCTTTTGCTGAACACAGGACGTTCTGACATGCTTTATCCTTAAGAAATATTAAGATAGTTTTGCGTCAGGAATGACATGTGCCTCTGAGCTAAGTGGCTGCCCACGTTCTGATGCTGTCCACTGCGAGTTTGCGATCCAAATCAGCTTCAGCAGCCAGGTGTTTGCGACTATTTGTCACAAATTCCATCTTACGCGACACGTCTTCCGGCATTCGTTGACAGATTACAGGACAAGATGAAAGATTCATTTTCCCTAAATTAGACATTAATATTCAGTGGCAAAAAGAGAGCAAGGACTTTGCAACCTTTGAACAGCAGTGACAGCAGCACAGATTTCCTCTAACAGTATGTGGGGGGGGGCACATCTCAAAATAAGGACCGTTTACATCCACTTCACAACTTCAAATACTGAGTGAAATACTGAGTAAAAACATTACATCACCTTGACAATTCAGGCCTCTTTATCAGATGACTGTTGGCTCTGCCAACTTTTAAAATTTTACAGCCACCACATGTAAACGTTTTTCCGTAAGAACTATGACTGCTTCCAAAGAAATGTTGCCTCGCTGGTGTCTAATACCAAGCTAGAGCAAAACATTGTGATGCATGGTAGCAGGTCATCGTATCACTGCCTGGAAGTGTGACTAATTCTGTGAACCCTGGGGTAATAAAGACTGGTAGAAATTCTTATGATATGGTTCTTCTCACAATCTTTAAATGCTTTAAAGATGGGGACAGCATAAAGGCGGAATCAAAGTTCAGTGAGAATCGCAATAACAGTGAAGAATAACTAAATTAAAAGGTATATAGACATACGCTAGTTATGTAAAAAGGTGAGTTTTTGAATGGCTGGACATCATATATATGGTAAATGCTGATTTGCAGGGCAGCCAGGTCCTTGAGATAAATAAAAGTGTGTTTTTACTTTGACAGTATTAGTCCCACTGAGATGTGTGAAAAGAGCTGTTCTTTAAATAGCCGGGAGCAGTTTCCCAGAAGGCCGTCAATCTCCATATCCCTCTGACCATGAGAGAACTCACTTGGTTGGAGGGGAAAGCCACCACCAAGCCAGTCGTATGTTAAATAAATATACATCAGTCTTCGGGCTGCTTATCCCGGTCAGGGTCACAGGGAGGTGGAGCCAATCCTAGCCAGCTCAGGGTAGGTAGTCAGGGGACATCTTGGTGATACCAGTCCTTCACGGGGCACCTTCATTCATGCAGCGCTGTTTTCTGTTGTACAGACTACATATTTCACCAAGAGTATCTATGTGATGCCAAAATTGGCTGCCTAAATTAGGTACCATTTTTTTTTTTTTTTAAATCATGACTTGTCTTAGGGCAGAGGGTTCAGTTTACTGTTGGAAGAACCCAACCTAACAGATGGGTGTGTTTCCATGATGTTTTGATTGCTGTTTTAGATTATGAATTCTTATAAACCCACTAAAATTATCTCAGTGATTTCCATGAGGATTTTTCTGAGCTAACCCTACCACACCTATCCACCACCAGGCATTTTGAAGAGTTCTTGGTTTCTGACTAAGATCCTGTCAGTTCATAAGAGAGCGACTGGATGATCATGTGAATTAATCACATTATTGTAGGGCGATCAGCTTACTTTTTTCCACTAGCTTTGTTATTTGTGTAATTCATATCACATTTCTATTTGAAGAACAAAATACATGTGTGCCATGTACAATTCTTACATGTGGTAATATGCGGATACTTGTGTGACAGATTATCATGGCGCAATCATTTTTTGCTTTGATGTTTGTATAAACAGTGCGAGAATTCGTTTTGTTTCAGCTGTTGTCTGTCTGGTGGTGTGTCTATTAGCGGGGCTTGCAGGCATCCCAAACAGCATAAGGTCTCCTCAGTTAGCAGGTGCAACACACACAGACAAGCGTGCCAGGACGGTATGGCCATCCCAGCTGTCTGCTACAGCCCAGCACTGAATAGTTACCATGGATACAGCCCACGAATACAGATCAGGCGTTCCCACCCAGTTACCATGGCGACAACCTAGATACAGAACACAAGGAAGGACCTTTCAGGACCTTGGACAACAAAGCTGCTAAGGTTGCCTGTTTATACTGTCCATTGGCTGGAAACGCAGGGCCTGCAATCACTGTGATGATAATGGATCGGAATGTGCAGCCTCTGGGACTTTCTGTTCCATTTCCTGGATTTTGCACACTTATAGCAGATGGGCACTGCTGTTATCATACTAAATTCCTCCAATAACATTGTTATGATTAGTTCTGCCTTCATGTAGGAGAGGGGAACAAGGCAAAGCATTGCGGGTTTACTGAAACTCGCAGGGAGTCGGTTTCTCAGAAGATTCCTGTCATGACCGGCAGCTGGAGAGCACAAACGACAAATGAAGGGCACGTCCTGGGTCAGACAACAGATCATAACAGTGAGGGTAATTCAGGAGCTCACCTGAGCTGCATGTCTGCAGACATCACATGCAGATTCATGTCTGGTCTCCCGGGCCTGGCCAAACGGCCACGTGTTCCACTTTGCGGTCATATTTTAGCAGTGTTTCTGCTATCCTGTTGCATGCCTGCTGCCACACCTACAGCACACATATATGGAAAAGAAGCATGACGATTCTGTTTAAATACCTCCCCTTTCACCAAATGTACCAATGCATGACGTTTGTGCTATCAAGGAACACATTAGCCACGCCCACTTCATTGTTATGTGAACCAAAAGTCAGTATGGAGTCCCTGAGCTTCCCTCGAAAGCTACGGCTGCTTCTAACAAGTCTGGTAGCCCTATGTCTGTACCTTACCCACATCCACCATCACATGACTCGTCATCAGATAAAGCCGTGACAGACCAAGCGTGACCATTCAGCCCCCAGAAGTACATTTTTTTTTTTTACACATCACAACTGTTATCAGCATTTTGGGTGTAATGAAATGTACCGCTGGGTCTCCGATCTTCAGGAGAAAATGATGACGTTGCTTGAAAGAACAAAAGACAGACAGGAAAGAGTGAAGGGTTAATAAAGAAAACAGAGAGACAGACAGGAAAGAGTGAATGGTTAATAAAGAAAGCAGAGAGACAGACAGAAATGAGTGAAGGGTTAATAAAGAAAGCAGAGAGACAGACAGAAATGAGTGAAGGGTTAATAAAGAAAGCAGAGAGACAGACAGGAAAGAGTGAAGGGTTAATAAAGAAAGCAGAGAGACAGACAGGAAAGAGTGAAGGGTTAATAAAGAAAGCAGAGAGACAGA
>JAACJT020023003.1:0-27450 GCA_009936485.2 Gymnarchus niloticus | reverse complement strand
GGGTGGCAGTGAATACTTACCAGATAGCTGGGCAACTACTGCAGAAGTGGTAAGGGAGACAGCTAGAAAGGTGCTTGATGTGATATCTGGTCAGAGGAAGGAGGACAAGGAAACCTGGTGGTGAAACAAGGAAGTACAGGAGAGTATACAGAGGAAGTGGGATAGTCAGAGAGATGAATAAAGTAGACAGGAGTACAAGGAGATGAGGCGTAAGGCGAAGAGAGAGGTGGCAAAGGCAAAACATTAGGCGTATGGCGAGTTGTATGAGAGGCTGGACACTAAGGAGGGAAAAAAGGACCTGAACCGATTGGCTAGGCAGAGGGACCAAAGTGGGAAAGATGTGCAGCAGGTTAGGGTAATAAAGGATAACGATGGAAACGTACTCAAGTGAGGAGAGTGTGTTGAGCACATAGAAAGAGTACTTTGAGGGGCTGATGAGGGAGGACAGTGGAATGGTGAGGATGCAGGGAGTAGAGTTGGTGAAGGTGGATGAGTTTAAATACTTGGGGTCAACAGTTCAAAGTAACGGGGAGTGCAGAAAAGAGCTGAAGAATAGAGTGCAGGCAGGGTGGAGAAAAGTGTCGAGTGATTTGTGACAGACAGGTACCAGTGAAAGTCTACAAGATGGTAGTGAGACCAGGTATGTTACATTGGCTGGAGACGGTGGCACTGACAAAAAGACAGGAGGCAGAGCTGGAGGTAGCAGAGTTAAAGATGTTAAGATTTGCATTGGTTGTGACGAGGATGGACAGGATTAGGAATGAGTATATTAGAGGGTCAGCTCAGGTTGCATGGTTTGGAGACAAAGCCAGAGAGGCGAGATTGCATTGGTTTGGACATGTACAGAGGAAAGATGATGGGTATACTGGGAGAAGGATGTTGAGGATGGAGCTGCCAGGCAACAGGAAAAGAGGAAGGCCAAAAAAGAGGTTTATGGATGTGGTGAGAGAGGACATGCAGGTGGTTGGTGTGACAGAGCGGGATGCGGAGGACAGGAAGAGATGGAGACAGTTGATCCGCTGTCCCATAGTTTTTAGGTTCTCATTCAACAAGTGCAAATAGGGACACTGACTTGTTAAAGAAGTTACAGCTATTATAATGGTGTGTTCCTGTACTGAGCACCCATAGTTTTAATACTACAAAGAACCACATGCTTTGTATATCCTTATTACATTAACCAGTGACTGTATATGGGAAACTGGTTTGTGGTCAACACTCAACAAGTCAATGGAAAAACAGTAGAGTCTTCTGATTCACTTTCAAATTGAAGCACAGCTGAGGGAATTATATGGATTCAGGAAGCACTCATGGCGTTTTATAAAATTTAAAAGTTTTCCAATTTAAAGAATGGCCTAGTGGTCCAAGATGTCTCCCACAACCCTGTACTGGACATATGGTTTGAAGATGGATGGATGTATAGATGATGGATGGGTCAATCAAACTCACTGGGATCATGGCCAGGTTGACTTTGCAGTTGGCAACCATAGTGGCGAAATGGTGAGAGTTCTGCTCGTCCAGCAGGATGTAGACTGGCACATGACGTGCTGCTGCACCCAATATGTCGGCAAAGATGTCAATATCTGTGAATATGTCCATCACCACAGCGATGACCTATGATACAAATCAACCAATAAGGCGCAAAGCTGAATTTACTGGATAGTACAAGATGGCCTCTATTTCAAATTTTTTTTCCCCCCTTTGACATACTTGAACAATATTATGCTATCTATACTAACAGGGTTTCTAAGAATGTTTGTTGACTACAGAAAGTTTTTTTTGGAACAGCAAAATAAAAAGCTCTATAAATACTATGCATTGATGCATATTGTACCAAACACTTAAGCTCATTTTAACATTTAAGTTGTATTCTTTTTTTTAAAAACACAAAGCTCTGGGAGAATGTGTTACATAACACTGTGTCACCTGCTGGGCATTCTTAATCAGCCGACGGGCTTGGTCTTTGATGCTAGGCACCTCTGGGTCTGAAGGGTTGACCAGAGTAGTAACTTCTGTGGGGCCAATGAAGCTGTGGCGGATAGGCCAGCCCAGGTCCAGAGCTGGGGCCTCCATGTCTGAGTGAATGGGCCAGTAGGTGTCAGAAGAACCATCAACCTCAATATCTCGGTATGGCAGCTCGGGCTGAGCAATCTGTCTCGGTTCCTGCACTGTATTCTTGATGTGCTCCACTTCTGGGTGAGACAGGAAGTCTGCCACACCTTGAGTCTGCAGGAATTTATAGTAGCCTTCCTGACCTTCCTCCACTAGTGCGTCAATGGCCAAACGATACTCTTCACGGTAATGAGGTGGTAGGTAGTTTGGGTCCAATGGATTGTCCCCCAGGGATGAGCACTGTGACCGGTGGGCCATGGCAAGAAAGGATGCAACCTGGAGGCAAAGATATAAGAGAACCAGAGCTGAAAACATACGATGGAACAGCTGTATTTTGCAAGTTTTATGAATACAGTATAACTGGAAAGTATGAGTAATGGAATATATTTGAGGTTTTAGCCTTAACTCTTAATTTAGTTACTAAATTTAGCTTGCCAAAGAAACAGAACAGTCTGCTTCACAACCTAGCAAGTTAGTTCAAAAGCTTATGGTTTTTGTTCTTTAGAGTTTATATTACACTCAAATTTAATTTTGTTATGTTCAAGCAGAATTCCAGCTGCTTAATGGAAAACAAATCCCAGTTTAACACTCTCTGTGATATCACATCTTAGTGATCTCATGAGAAGCAAGTGGCTTTTGCTATTGTCCCGTCTTTAAGTTGTAGTAATGTCTTGAATTTTAGACTAGCAGAACTTGGCCAAAACACTTTGAAATTAGCTGGATATAATTAAATTAGACTACAGTACATGCAGTAGACCTGTCTGCTATAGTTGCATTAGTATGAATGGTTAATCTTGTGTTCAAACTGCTGATCTGTTGTCTAGACACTGGAAATTCAGTCACTGAATAATAGGTAAATTACAGGATCCCATCTAAAACCACAGAGAAAATGAACAGCATGCTAGTACAGACTAGTCTCTTAAATCAAATGATACATTTGTGTCGTTTGAAATTTATCTGCTGCCAGGCCAACTCTCTGCATACCATTATCCACTGTCTTTTGCAAAGCCAATAACCGTAAACTATGGCCTACTATGGCATGTTATATAGTGCCAAAAAATGTTAAATTTTAATTTGCGGAATCAAATGGTGTAATGGTAAATTAGCCGTTGTCAAACAATTGTTGTTTTTCTAATCTTTATCTGTTTGGGTACAAAATTACCTTGCATGACTACAAAACCTACTTGAAAAACTGATAAAAGGCAATTCTCACTCAAAGCAAATATAACTATTTCTAACACAAATGCTGTAACTGCTAAGAAATTAAACGTAATGTCAAAACCAAGGGGTCTGAGAAAATGCTCATTTACTAAAGTATAAAATCAGTTTTGCCATTTGGTCCGTAATGAAAAGATTTCCATACTAACACTCAGATCATTACTTCAAGTCCCGGCTGGTTATTCCTACAGCCCTGTTACATTCTGACACATACAACAAAGATGACCTAGTCTGGCCTTTGGACAATGCTGAAGGGCTGTAGTTAGCATTACTGTGTACATATAAACACATGCACATACACTAATGGTGGTTTCTGCTCTACAGGCTACACTTTTTACATGACTTTACCTTTTTATTTGCTAAATGTTTAGAATTTGAATGAGGAATGAGGAGAACAAATGCAAAGACTTCATGTAAGGAACACTCCAATGCAGTTCCCTGAAATTATAACCTACTTCTTATCAGCATTCTCTCTCATTTCAAGGTCTACTTCTAGGCTTTATGTTTTAGCACTAACTCACACCTCACAAAATATCCCCACAAGTCCTGAACTATGGATGTGGCCTGCCTCTTTAAATGCTTCAACAGATGGTTGCTCAGTTAAAGTGACTTCAATAAAAGGGTTCAGATCAGTACCTTTTTTTTTTTTTAATCTAAGGCTAATTTCAAAATGGCTGTTCCAAAGGGCTTAATCTTGAATGTGTCAACATTATCAACAGACTTCAATCATCTATGATCTATAAAAATATCATGCATAGACTCAGAAGAAGAAATTCACATAATCCAAAATAGCTGCAGAAAAAAGTAAAAAACACAAACAACTTTAACATTAAGCTTTCCCCCTTTAACATTTCAATGTATGCACAATGATTAGTACACATTAATAGAGGCACCATCACCCAAGCATAGTGTTAAATTCTCTTTAATAGACACCCATAGCCCAACACACAGAAAGTAGGAGCCAATAAATTGTTTGCTTTTTTGTCTAAGTGAATACTGTGAAGCAGGATCCAAACAACGATTCACGCGTCAGTAAGACTTACTGCACCTTCCTGATGCCTTGCCTCAGTCTACATTGCGTCTGGCCAGACACAGGAAAGGTTAGGTTCAGCAAACTTATGGTTTTCAATGGGCAGTGGAGGCGAGATGGTAAAATTTCATTGTAATTAAATAAAGCTAGCTACAACTCTGGTTGTCTCTCTTAAAAGCATGCAGAGTGGCTTAACTAGGCCTATAATGCAATGTGAAACAGTGCACATGTTGACACCTTCAGATACACGATTGGATTATATCAGTGGAAAAGCTGAAGTGGACTTTCAGGTTTTACCAAGACACCATTCTAATTTCAAAAATCCCTGTTACGAAAAGATCACTGAGGTCTGTGAATCATCTGTCTTCAATCTGCAACTTTCTAAGATCAGTCTCAAGTTGCCCTTTATACCCAAGTTTCCACTTTATGCTATCTTTTGACACCAGGCAGAATGAGCCAAATGACACAAACCCCAGTATGGGAGACATAAACGGCATGATGTCATAGAGTCGGCCACTGTGCCACTCCGAGTAAATCAACATCTTGAGCTTTGCTGAATTTAAGGTGAATTCAGGGTGAATTCACTCTCTGTGCATTCAAGTTAAACTGTGGTGTGATTTAGGAGGGGGCTGACTTCATGTTATACTGGCAAACACTGGCTAACACTAATATTAACTAACCATTATACAAATCTGATTTTAAAGAGGACCTCATGACACTAGTTTTAATAGCACTGATTTTTCTGTTTAGCCCATAAGTTGAAATAAAAGTTCATTTAGTCTCATTCGACCCTTGACCATAACCGCAAAGTTTTCAAAATGAAGCATGTTATTAGAACATGTTACCTATCCCTGGGGTTTTGTTTTCACACGCTAGAATATTGTGGATTAAGATACAAAATCCATCCATTTTCCAAATCCTATCCTATCCTATGCATGGTCACGGGGGCCTGGAGCCTGTCCCAGGCAGCTTAGGACATGCAGCAGGGGACACCCCAGGCGGGGTGCCAGACCATTGCAGGAGACAGTCACATACCCATAAAATGCAAGATTTCAGATGTAAACACAGAGTCACTTCAGGAATAAATCACACCCAAATAGCACAAATGCTGTGCTGTTGTAAATAATGAGTCAGTATATTATCACAGCCAATAATGCTGCAGTAGGTCTGTACTTTGACTGGCAGACCATCTTGGAGAAAGTGGATCTGATATGAAAGACGCAGAAGTAAAAAGACAACTGTGCCACACTGCATGTTTTATCACTACAGGAAGGAGCTAATTATCATCTGATCTGACCTGTATGTCAAGTGACAAAGAATAACTGGACAGTGTATCCTTTAACATCTCGGTTTGGTCTGGGTTAAATCCCTAAACCTGGTGCCCTTCCATGACTTGGCATGTAAGACCCTCTTCAGCTGAAGATATTGTGTATTAGAGGCTAATTAATGTCTCCATATCTAAATGTTTATTACTCAAATATCATTAATTGTATATGTACATCGTGATTAATATTTACTTTACAATAGCTTTACTCTGTTTACAGATCTGCTGGGCTGCAGGCTGCATAAAAGTCAAACAAATACAATGGTAATAGCTAATACACTTTTACCAATAAGAATCAATACCACTTGAAAGAGCATTTGATGGATGCAGAGATGAACGATAACATGCAATATAACTTAGTATGCAGAAGCCTTCCTGCAGCACAGACGAACCACCACAAGCAGTCCAAAACATGCCAGCGGTGGCAAGTGCGGGAAATGCTCTAAAAATACTGTGCTTTGAATACTGAAAAATCAACTAATGAATATTCTTAAGCTGCGCATCAACTGGGCCTCAGCTGTTGATGGTAATCACTGTGCTACAGTTCCTCATACCTGAAGTTAATTATAATACCCGGTCTGGAGAGTACATAATCGTGAAGGGCAGTCATTTATTGGATGTACCCCTTCACATATTATCCCAAATAAAGAAACCTAACATGTCTCACAGCACAGGCTATGGAAAAAAATACAAAAAAAAAAAAAAAAAAAAATCACAAAAACACTGCTACATGTTAAAACCCATTAAAAGCCCATTGCTATTTAAAATACTGCTGGCTTTTCAATTCTGAGTAATTAAATAGCCACACTTTTTTTACATTTTAGAGGTTTCCTGTGTGTATGGGTTAACTTTCTGCCGACATTCTTTATATTCTGCTGATGACACATATGGTTACAAAATAAACCGGTCTGTATGACATTCAACGCACCATGAAAATAAACGTCACACAAATTCTATATATCTGGAAGATGACATTTAAGGTAAATGACTTCTCGCATTCGCATCATATATATTAATACAACAAATACTTTTTAACGTTCGCTTCTAATGACTAAAATAGGCAAACTACTGACACATTGTACTTTCACAGTTTTTTAAAGTAGCTTTACACGTAACTTTACAATGAATCCTCACGATGGTCGAGCAGAAATACAGAATATTACTAAGACTAATATTTACGATCCATGTATCTTATTTTTAAGTACGTAAATTGGCGCTGTACGAACGAATTAAGTAGCCACGTTGAAAGAAAAAGAACATGTTAAAATACGCCTCACCTAATACATGCCCCGACTGAGCTGTCGGTAGCCGGCTGCCAAGAGGTGAAGGGCACGCCGAGCTCTTTCTCGACCGGCTGCTTTAATTTCTTTGAAAAACGTATTTGGCTGGGATTTTCTGCCGCTAGTTAAGAACATGATGTAGCGCCAATATGCCTTGGGAAACACAGCAAGCCGGAATGGAAAATTTTTTTAAAAAGCGGCTTCTCGACTCCTTAATTTGCTAGTATTGGACGTACGTTTCTTTGTTTAAAGTGTATATCTTAATTAGTCTTACCGTCAGATGTGCGGCTACTATGCTTATATGTACCCTCCTGTCCCGTTCGGCTTCCCCGCTGCAGCCCTTTCCTTTTCCTGCCTGTAACGTGTCTGTTCGCCGTGTGTCACATTCCTGATCCGGACCCGAGCTCCACCCAAAGAGGCGCGGTAGCAGAATGAAGCAAAACTCTGGCGAAACCAGTTAGTATGTCTCCTTTTGGAGCGAGTTAACGAGTGCGCAATGAGAGACAGCGCAACAGTTCTCTCGTGTCTCTTTCAGATTCCAGGGCATTAACTATTCCCTACCCATTCCCTGACATATTACTTGCAAAGAAGTGACCAGTTCGTCTCTCACTGTAATATGATAATCACATATGTGTGATGACTAATTGTAATATCGATACTGTTTAATTTTTGTAAAGTAAGATCGCACTTGCTAAGTGGCAATGAACAACAATGTTCCGGTGGGCAGTTCCTTTAAGTTACTAAAAGAAAGTAAGAAAAGTATGAATGCCTCCTGGGTATGGAACTGCAGTCATTTTCAGTATTATCTGAGATAAATACTGTAGGAAAGATTCACTTGCCACCTCAAATATATTTGACAAAAGAAGTTTAGTATACATTTAATCGATTTATTTATATTTTTCTGGAGGTATCCAAGAAATATGGTTGGCTGGGTGAACTGGGCTGTAGACTTGCACCTTCACATCCCAGAGTATGTTGGTGGGACATATGGCATTTGTTCAATGGATCTCGACATAGGAAGAGGTCGCACTATATTGCAGATGCCATCATTGAGCCTGGGGGTGATTGGGAGGTGAAAAGGGTATTTTCAGTTGAATTCACTTTATTTTTATAGTGCCTTTCACAGCAAAGCTGCCCCCAAGGCACTTAGGAGTATTTCCCACCAAGATCTGCACAGCTGATAATGCAGTGCTCACAAGTGTCTTTAAATGCAACTGAATATGAACCTGGATGTACAATTTATTGTCCATATCTATACTCTAGTTAGGTAATTTAAAATGAAGATTTATTTATTTAGCAGACACTTTAACCTGAGGCTTTATAAGCATACAGGTGTTTGGGAGTCAACTTAGATATGGCAGATTGCTATGACTGACAGTTGTGTGAGTATACTGTAAATGTAAGCACTGCTTTTAGTAGAATAATTACAGGACATGTGGTCAGTCTATCCGCTGGGCAGTCTTTACCTTGAGAATGGGCAGAAGGTGGCACTAATGAAAAGAAACACTCAATGGAAATTTTTATACAAAGCAAAGAAAGACGCATTTCTTAAGGAAATAAAAATGTACACTGTGGGCCAAGTCAGTCTGCCCAAGGTGTAGTGTAAGCAGTACAGAAAGAAACAACAAGAAACTTTGACCCTTCCTCTTAGATCCGCACCCAAGGTTGATTGTGATTCTGGTGGGTGAGACAGCCTATCAAGTCCTCACTGCAGCCTTCTTGTGAGTAAAGTCAATCCACTGTGCATAATGCAGCTAATCAGCCTGAGTAAGGATGGTAAAGGCTTAGCAAACATTTATGAAGGACTTGCTGTGGCAAGCAGACTCTCCTTCTGTCTCTGGAAGCCCCAAACAAAGCCCCCTCCCCCCATCCTGTGAGCCACACCCAGCCCTTCTCTTATTTCAAGTAAAGGTGTCTGCTCACACAGCAGTTATGTGTTAATGAAGGCGGTTGTGAATGGCACTTTGAACACTGCCATTGCTTTCTTCATACTTGCTGATAAACAGTGGGCTGCAGGAGGCAACACTTTCTAAGAATGGTGTCCTTTATCTTTCTGTTGCCAGTGGTTGGCTCGTCCTTATAGATCGTTTTAGTGGGGTTGGTCAGTATCTGATTTTAAAATGTTAGCTGTTATAATGCTAAAGACTAGGAAAGCTGTGTTCACTTTATGCTTTTACAAAAATGTGTACCGATAGCCATGGAGTTGTTGAGGCAAACCTGGTTTGTACACGGTGGTAAAATCAGCCATTGTACATGTATTTGCTTGTATATATATGGGTAAATTCTTCACTGCTCCCCTTGTGTTGTTTTTTTTAAGTGGTTTAGCAACCGCTCAGATGTTAAAGGTGGGCATATATGTGGGCGGGGCTTAGACTTTCCAGGGTGCGGTAGCCTCCAGGAATGTGGCTTCACCATTTCAGACCACACCCACTGGTAGCTTCCAAGGGCTGCTTTATCCATTCTCCTCTCTACCTTTGACTCACAACCTTGTCAACAGCAATAATAGGAAGTCAGTCCAGGGGAGGCTGCAAAATCAGGTCTGGATTTCTGGCAGCAAACACGACTTGCTGGATGGACCCCAGGATGTGTATATCATCCTCTGGGCTTGATGTTAGATCTAAAAAGGAAGGGAAGGTAAAGAACCCCATCCCCATAACCACAGAAGTCTCTCCATTCATTCAGACTAACATTTCCAGTTTAGCTTAACATAGATGATAAATCTCCCTGCGTTCTCTCGCCTCAGTTCCATCTCATGCTGTAATCTCACACCTGGATATAAGGTAACCTGTTTTTCAACTGAATGTATCTACCTTTATGTCAGTCTGCATTAAGCATGCATCTGCTTTAACAAGCATTATTATCATCTGTTGAATGTAAGTGTAGGTTCTACAAATCAAGACTTCCAATTACTAGCACTGCACTGCATTGAACTATAACTTTTCAATGAATTGTTCAGTTGTGTGGGGAAAAGCCCACAAATACTAATTATCCATTATGATTTACTAATTAAAAATGTCTGTAAAACTCAGAAAGCAATTTTCTGAACAATTTTTTTTTTCAATGAATTGTTCAGTTGTGTGGGGGAAAGCCCACAATTAGTAATTGTTCATTATGATTTACTAATCTGAAATGTCTAAATTTATGCAGCTGGCTGTTTCAAAAATATTCCATGATTTAAAATTGTTTTTTCGATTTTTGTTTTTCTTTCACTGGTGGAAAAGCTTTGGTCAATTTCTTCACATATGGAGAGGTGGTGTAGCTTGCCTTTTAAAATTGTAATTGTATGGTTCAACTTTTGAAATATCTACAGTTTTGTATATATATTAAATATTACTGATTTGAACTGCAGATGACCAAGAGGATTTAAGAATTTGAGGCTCTTGACTTTCAAGACAAAGCAGAAAATAACCAAAGAAATTACAAGAGATAAGTTTTGTTCCATATATTTGGATACAGCCAAGTGTTCCCTGCACAGGGTTTAAATGCCACACATCCTGCAGCCAAGAAAGTGTAACTTTCTTAACTTAAAGTTGAGATGGGACAAATGAGGCTTCAAAACCTGTGGTGAGAGGGAATATCCTGAAGTAACCAATCAAAGCAGGCTTTGCTAGCACTGATTGGTAGTTCAGGACACTCCCACCCACCATGGGTTTTGAAGCATCAGTTGTCCAGTGACTAACTTAAAGGATGAAGAAATTTACACCTGGAAGGGTAATTTTTTGTGTCCCCACAAGGGAAATCTCAATTTTATAGAAATATGTGAATGCAATCAAAAATGCCAAAAGTGTTGCATTTTGTTGGTTTACTTATGGTTAAGGTTGTCATAGTTATGATTAGGGTTAGGCCCATAGAAATAAATGTAAGATCCTCAAAAGGTTAGAAATACAAACGTGTGTGTATGTATGTGTGTGTGTGTGTGTGTGTGTGTGTGTGTGTGTGTGTGTGTGTGTGTGTGTGTGTGTGTGTGTGTGTGTGTGTGTAAGGAGGTATGTTGGGGAGTGTTTTCCCTTACAGCTATTTAAAAGACTTTTGAATCTTGGGCTGCCAGGAGAAACCTGAACCCACAACTAAAATACTTGAATACTTTTTTTACCTGCAGCTGTGTTTGTATGCTGAGAAATGCTACTCTACATTAAATATGCAACCATATTGACAAGCAAAATTAATATTAAAGTTTAAATTGTATTTATTGGTGATTAACCTTTTTCTTTGTGTCTCATTGGTTCATTTTGAAGTAATGGTGCATTTCAGTCAGTTTCAGCAGTGCTTCTGTTCAGGGAACGGTGCATGGTTACTAACTGCACCTGGTTTTGTGTGGCTAGTTAAAAGCAGTTATGTGAAATTCTAAAGGCCGACATTAGCTGACAGTATATTGTTTCTTGTCCCCCAGGATAACAGCACTGCATTGAAACTTTTACAATTGTGTGCATGGCAGTGATTCCAATTCCTGCTATTTGACAACATGACCTTTCTGTCATCAGTTCACTGTGAATATATTAGCATGTCTGGTTTATTATGACATAAAGGAAAAATAGTCAGCCAGTTCAGTAGCAGCCGATATCGTGCTGTTAAATTTCAAAGGAACATTTTCATACTGAGAAAGACAACCTTCCTATTTGGGTATAGTAAAAGTTTATTTACATATAATACATTTCAGGACAGGTATCTGAGAAAACAAAGTAATATGTATTTAAATATATCATCCGTCAGACAAGCAGACCTGTCATTTTACCTATCTCATTTACTAAACCGGTTGTTCCCAGACCTCGGAGGAACAACCCTGACTTAAACAGCACCCTGCCAGGCATGCTCTCTCTCTGTACTCCAAGCTTCATCACTCCACCTGCGTCCTTCTCAGAATCTGACGTCTTAAACGTCGCCTACGGGGCCGCAGCAGAGACACACCAATCGTGCTGTGACGTTCCGCACTCTGTTGCAGTACAGGGCCTACATATTCGTGAAGCTGTTCATATAGCGAGATTAGTGCTGTAGGAGTGAGTTGGCCAGACCTCAGTTTTCTGGGTGAGACTCATACCTGCCCCATTCCTGTCTTAGGCAATACAGTGTGAAACTTGACTGGTAGGCAATAAGAATGGGAATACACCCAATTAAAGGTTCCTTCACACAACAGAGCTTCGTGATTGAAATACTCAAGAGCTACTCCAACATATGGGACTTACCTAGCCTTCTGGCTCTGAGGGTTAAATCTGTCACATTACTGTTACTTGTTAAGATTTCATTCTGGGACTGAAAAGTGTGTTGACCTACTGGAGGTAATACTTTAAAGGAGTGCGTGGATGGTATGGACTACAACTGTACTGTAAGATTAAGTCCATGTTGTATGTCCAGTGGACTTTACCCTGAACACTCTATCTTGTTTACTGAGTCATCCTCTGTTTACTAAAGAAGAATAAATGTCTTCTGTAGATGAGTTATGAATGTATTGCATAGCCAGCAGCACATCGTATGTTTAAGTGCACTGTTCTGCAAAGGCAAGAGAGTATAACACGTATTCACCCCAATAACTCTGTGAAAACAAGCTAGCACAGAACGGACAGTACCTCTAGATGCAGTTAGGGCAAACATGTGTACACAAGTGGATTCCGCCATTTTCTAGCCTTTGGGTTAGCAGGTGATTTGTGGCTGATAGAGGTATGGACTTCCTGATGTCAGTGGAATGAAAAATGTGCTTCTGTGTGGAACATGAACCAGCAACTTAAGGTTACACATTTGCATCTGTAACTGCCTTGCTACTGGCTGTTACTTAGGCTTAAAGCTTTGTGTAGAACAAATTAGGGCAGGCCTTGGGTGCTATTTACTAGATAAGCCCTTAAACCAAAAGAGTCATGGAATCACTATGAGTTTCCTGTAAGAATTCACCCACATAAATGATGCATCTGTTGAAACAATATTAAAATCATTGTTTTTGGCAGATTTCATTACAGGGTCTTTTCAAGAGGGTAACATGGTGAAACACTAGCACTGTTTCCTCACTTCTAGGGCTTTAAATCCCATCGCTGTTATGTGTGTGGAATTCACATACTCTTCCTGTGTTGTTTGGGTTACACCTAACTACCTTGATTTTTTCCTGCAGTTCAAAGACATGCAGTTAGGCTGATTGCCATCTCTAAATTGCTCAGAATGCGTACGTTTGCGCCATATGAAGAAAAGGCATTTTATATGGGACGTTTCCCTGCCTGGTATCCTGTGCTGCCTAGGATAGGTTATAATTCTGCAAGTATTGCAAGCTGGGGCTGGTTAAGTTCCTGATAGAAGGATGGATGTCTAGTAAGAGAGATATACATGATTTTAGAACACAATATTATAACAACACAAAGCGATGATTTTAAAGTTCCTCCTACCAGCAATAAGCCCTTTGAATGATAATACGTTGTATTGGCTGCCAAAACATAATTTACTTCCTGTATTTCAAAACCATATTATATTGACACATGGTGCCACTCAAGCATTAAAAATGTGATAATTAATTACAATGCATGCTGTAGGCTTACTCACTGATATGTCATCACTTCATCTATATGACAATCTCGGAGTTGTGTATGTGTGCCTAACTGAGTTTACTGAGCTACATTTCCATCTGCAATTGGTGTGTTGCAGATAAACATTTCAGCTAAGTGCTCTCTTTATGTGACATTACTGATCTGTTTATTGATATACTTCATGTTTTGGAGACTGTCACACTTGTCGTTTTGTTTGTATCGTTACATTGACTCAGAGTAGATCCCGTGAGGTTGGTCTTTGTGAGCAGCATTTGTTTTGTAATTAGTATTATTTGTTTGTTTACTATAGGCAAATTCCAGGTTGATGTTCCCTTCCCAACTATTTAACAGATGTACCAAATTTCTGACTACTCTCCCCAAATGGACTGACTAATATCTGACATAACTATACTACTACTTTCACCAATCAGTGGCTCAGAATACAAGATACACAGAGTGTGTTGTGTGATGTAGAGCTCTGAGTAAGCCAAATATAAATAGCCAACATCCCAAACCCTTTGCAGAAATTATACTCTCAGTCCAACCATATATAAGAACAAGACTGTATTTGTGCTGTAGTGAGTCAGCATGACACAAACTCATACAACCCATAGAAAAAGTGGATGAATGCCACTTGAACAAAATGACTCTTTGTTAGGTTAGCTGCTGATATCCAATCAGTCAGCTGATGGTGATAAGGAATCTACTATAGTGGGTGTGGCTTGTTATATTTTTCCCTATGGTGGCATCTCCATTTTCTTTTACAAACAAAACTCAACAACAGAACAAACAAGCAACTCAACCTATAATCTGCCATTGATGTAGCATCCAGTTGTTAATGTTCAATGCTAAAATTAGAGGAGGCACATAGTCTTGATTCACCTGGAGCATCTATTGGTTAATTATAAATCAGTTGGAGAATAGCTGTCTAAAAGCCCCAGGAAACTAGTTGAAAACCTGACTGGAATATTTTTCCAGAATCTCTGTTACATTGAGTTCTGTTCACTTGCATGTGGGCAATCTCTTGATGCTGCAGAAATAGTTGGCTTTACTACTGGGATTAATGCAGCCCATTGAAGGCTTGTTTTGGAAAGAATCATCCACTGCAACTCCCCAGTGTTGCCTGGCCACATACGAACTAGAACCATGGCATTAAAGCATGAGCTGCAAGCATTGAATATGGAGGTCATACCAGTTGTGAAGTAACATTTGCAGGCTAGTGGATAGCATGTTGCTCAGTGAGCAGCACAGTCACCTCGGCCCTTCAGGGGTTTGAATTCTCTGTGTGTGGGGTTTGCACGCTCTCCCTGTGTCTCATGGGTTTTCTCCAGGTGTTCAGATTTCTTCCTGCAGCCAAAAGACATGCAGCTAGGCTAGCTGGTGCCTGTAAATTGCCCACAGTGTAACTGTTTATCCAGCTGTATATGTGTCCAGCCGCTGGGTGCATGGGAGAATCTCCAGGACCCTGAGCTCTGTATAGTATACCTATATCCAGGTTAGCCTATAGTTATCAGCAAATTTGATAGTATACTTGGAATTATCAAAAACTACAAGAACTACACAACACACAAAGCATGGCACGCTCAGGCCAGTTGCACTTATATCTAAGCTGACTCCTCGATAGCTGTATGTTTGAATTATATCTGCCTCACTGCATGTTGCTTTGGGCACAAGGATCTGATAATTAAATTAAATGTACATAAATGGAAATATATAAATGACACAATTTGGAAGTGGAATTTTAGCAACTGCAGTCACGTCTACAATAAATTAACATTGTGTTGTCTATTTAATGATACTTCTGACCTACAGTATGTCTATCTGGATCCCATGTCACCTAAACAATATCCTAGAAGTGTAAGTGTGGTGGTTTAACATATAAACTCACATGTACGCAGTTATACATAATTTAGAGCAGTGTGCTGCAATCGCTGGGCTCTGGCCCATAGGAAGGTCATGAACGCCCTCTAGTGGTCTGCAGTTGTATTCTCGATGTGAAATCGAAAAGTCTTGGGGGGTTGAAAAAGGTTTCAATTTAATTCAATTTTATTTATATATCGCTTTTAACAAAAAAGAATTGTCACAATGCGCTTTACAGAGTCAAGGGCCCATGGTCCCCAGAGAGTAAGCCAAGGGCGACAGTGGTAAGAAAAAACTCCGTCAGAGCGGAAGAAACATTTGGAGGAACGAGACTCAAGGGGGAAAGCCCATCTTCCTCTGGCTAGCACCCGGGAGGACAAATTTATACGACAGAAATCATCAGAGAGAGGGTGGAGCAGTGCAGTTAGGCAGGAGCATATTGGAGACAGGCAGATAGGCTGCTGGGCATTTTCGGTGGCTCAGATAACCGCTAGTCAACAGGCGCCAAGGCTGGAGAAGCACAAGTAGACCTAAAGACAAAAAAAGGAGGACTCCCTGGCCCTTATTTATCAATCTAACGTAGAAATTAGCGCAGATCCGAGTGCAGAAATTATCATACGACATTGTTCACGTGTGACTCATGAAACGTTCGTATCTGGCCAATCACAGCGTACGAAAGATCGGGCGTTGATAAATGTGCCGGCTGAAAACGATTGTCATTTAAATGCCATGCCCCTATTTATTTTCGCTGTAGATGGCGCCCCTAGAGTTTATGACATGGGGAAACGAAATACGGCGAACAAGAGAAACTCATCCGACTTGGAATTTTTTTTTTTGACCTTTATTAAACATTTTCAGATAACAAAACAGGCATCTCTTTACAACCTACTTAACAAAAATTCCAAGCAGCATATGAAATAAAGATTAATCTAGAATTAAATTTAAAGGGGGCTTAATTAATATACAACTCAAGTAACTTAGAGGCATTCTTAATCAGTTTTTAAAGGATTGAAAAAATATTTTAAATCACTCCTTAATGCTAAAAAACTTGGAGCCGCTTTAAAAACCGACATTTGTGTATGTAATATTTCCCCATAATCAAAGTATTATTACACAAATATTCAACGTAAAAATACCAGACTTAACAATATGATATAGGCCGACTTGGAAAGAGACACGTTAACGTCGCAAGGGCAATTGAACCAATTGGTTCTATTGGGCAGCCTTAACGAAACGTAATAACCGCTCGTTACTCTCCAAGAAAAAAATCCGTGCGCTCCTGAAATACCCTGGATGTCTTCTAGAAGAGCCAGATTTGATGCCTGTCGAGGTACTTGTTTAAATAGATGACCGAATTAGCATCTCAGCCATCACATTGCAACTACCCATTGCTTTTAATTGCATCATTTTAATTTGTTGCGATTATCACCAGTAGCCAAAATCTAAAAAGGAACGACAAATTAGTTGTAAACCGAAAACTGTTAACCCCAGTAATTGCAATCAATTTGAAAATACGTATTTATGTTATGTATGACATACTGTAGTCAATGCAGGCTTTACAAAATATATTTTGCCATAGGCTACATATTTTTAAGTCCGAGTATATGATAAATCTCAGATTCCGACAGGTTTGCTGTTGCTGCATGCCAGACCACGATGAATCGAGCACTTCTGTACGAGGTGAGACTTGACGTGGGATTTGATCGTAACCTCCGCTCGTGTCCACATTGATGAATGTCAAGCTTTTGCGTGGAAATGACCGTACGCCCACTTTTCTGTCTTACGTTCGTTTCATGAATGAGGGCCCCTGTGTCTGTCCCCTTTGCCTTACTCTCTGGGGACCTTGGGACTGGAATTATGTAGCGCGCTTTTTGACTAGTTGTAAGTTTGGATTTTAAAAATGTAATAAACCATTTGCGATGTTAGTATTGGGGTACTGTATGGATGGACTAGTGGTACCCAAAGTGCTGTGAGGAGCATTCTGGCACAGTGTGAAATGTAAATAGTTATTACAGCTGTGTGAATTTGGCGTGTATTGCATTATGCTTGTATTGTGCAGTGCGTAAATGTGTTATTCTGTGTTATGTACGTGTTTGATGGGTATGAGAATACCCACCGGGAGGATGTGTGTTGTGCTAACCCTATGAGCAATGTACATAGTTTTTGGTAGTTGGTGTTGAGAACGGAGTAAATGCTTTTACAGTTACGCTTAAGTCTCAGTCTAGTTGTTATTGTCAGAAAAAGGTACGCGCCCAGTATAAAAAACGTAAATGTAATACATATAATTTGTTTCACATTCATAGACAGCGCTATACGCGTTGTCGAATAAACAGTTGTCTTCGGGAGGGTGATAAACTGATGGAAACAAAGGGTACTGTATCACCATGACAAATAACATTCGGTTTCGATTCCGATTCCGGACACCAAACGTAGAGACTGGGAGGTTGACTACAGCGAGTATATGTAGGTCCACGATTGTCCAAAATACGGAAACTCAGTGTTCGTTACCACGAAAACACCGCGAATTCGAATAAGACTCCATAGACAGAAGGCAGCACTTCACAATGTCTAGAGGTTCGTATAATTTGTAAAATGAACGTACAATTCTCTTATTACTCAGTAATACTTGAGATCAGAGACACAAGGGAAAATATGTGGTTTTAATGATTAGAAATGTGTGATGTCTTACACGAGCAGACTGGACTCCCGGGCTCTGGCTGGATACCTTCGCTCAGCTAAACGTGGCCGAGCTGGATTACGACGACAGCTGGACTTTTCAGTTCAACTACAATTTGAAGGAGGCCGTCACGAAAGACGAGAAGAAAAGAGGATGGAAGATTTACTGTCACTGCGCTCGCGGAAAGTGAGAACGAACCGCACAGTTTTCTAAATTTCAATTTGTATAGATGTGTTATAGCTACTTTGACTGCACAGGTATTTACAATTAGCCTATGAAACCTCGGTAAACCATATAAAAATCTAAAGTTCACAAGCTCTATAGCTTGCAAAATAATACAAGTAAAACGAAATTAATTTCCTCTGCTAATCGTAATGATATATCACTTAAAAATTAAATTAACAGATGCGTTTCAGTGTATTATTGAATTGTTTCAAAATAACCTTTTCAGGGCATGTAATATTTGTTCTCTTTCTCATTTTTAATTATATTGATAATCTTTAATCGTGTTTTATTTAAGAAAGTTGTACAAGTCTAAGTTCATAAAGTGAACATGCACAACACTGAAAATAAATATATTTCTTTTAACTGGAAAAAATTTGGTTCCGCAGGAAAAGTGGTTCAGATTCTTCATGGATGCTTTTAATTCTCAATGATTTTTGGACACGATAGCCTTAACTTTATGTTTGTGTAGCCACTAAGTCACAGGTACTTGTACTATTTATTGAATGATTCCTCATACTTCTACAACTATAGGAGGACAACAGGACTGGGCCACAAACACTTGTAGTGTAATTGTTAAAGAATGTTCATCTCGAATTTCAGGTTCCAGTGCCCTTCCTGTTACAAGCGCTGGTCCTCAGCCCGAGCTGTGGTCCTCTTTCACTACCGCCTGAGGAGTGAAGCATATAAGGGAACCGTCATCATGCGGCCATTTGGTCAAGCATGTCGCCACTGTAACGGAGAGTTCGATCTGCCAGGGTTCTCCTCAAAGGTAGTAGAGGAAGTCCTTCTTCATCTCCTCAGCAAGATCAGGAAAAACTGCTATGGGGAGGAAGAGGAGGAGGATGATGACTTTGGCTCCAACAAGGTGTGGACCAGACCCCATGAGCGCACATTATGTGAGGCCTGCCTTCTTGGTATCTGCTGCCAGGAGGACTAGTCCCTAGTGGGTTAATAGGAACAGGACAGGAATGCCGGTGTTCAGCCTGAATGCAACTCCCTCTGAAGTTGGCATGGAGTGGTAGTTACGATGCTAGCTCAGGAACTGCCCTTTTAAACTCTAAGAACAACTAGTCATTAATTGGGATTTTATGCTTGGGCACTTGCCAGAATAATGCAAATCTTTTACTATTCAACAACTCAATTTGGGCAGAGTAATATCACATCTGATAAAATACTGAGTTTTAAAGATTTTACAGTTTGACAGAACATTAAGATTTTTCTCAGTTTTGGAACTTAGGTTTATTGCAAAGTTCTTAATGCAAATGTTTCATTTATTATAAAACATACTTTGAGAGATTATTCATTGAACTATTATACTATACAATAATTTAAATCTTTACATTGAACAAAAAATCTATGCATATTAAATGTTAATAAACATGAGGAACTCGTAAAAGTTTACAACGATATATAATCTCCTTTGTTTAGTGTAAGGAATGTTGTGGTTGGTGCTTTTAAAAAATACATCTTGTAAGAGCTTCTTCATTCTAAAGTTGGCGCTATCTTCTTGATTATAACCGAACTTTTGTTTAGTAACTCTCGCCAACGGAAAGATCAAAACGTAAGATCACCATACCTTCTCCTCCTCCGCTCTTCTTTACGACTGCTGCGCAACACTTTTCTTTTAACAGCGTCTTTCTGCGCGGAGCACATGAATACATACCGTTAACAATACGTTACACATATAACACGAATAAATCGGTCCACTCGGAAAGCTCTTTCATTAATGAAGCTTGGCCCGTTTACAGCAGAGCTCCTCAATGTTATTAAATAAATTATTCATGTGCAAATCTTCATTTAAGCACTGAAGGTCACTTTTGAAGTATTAAACTAACCATGTATAAGAAGGGAGGAGCCAAATAAAGAAGATGATAGAAAAAAAGCATTGTTTTTGTGGGTTCTAGTCATAAAGTGTTACGTGCCGTGGGATTTTTCTGGGGTGTGTGTTTGTTTGTTTGTGTTTGTGTGTGTGTGTGTGTGTGTGTGTTTGTTTCAAGTCCGTCTGCCCATCATTCGTCCGCTCCGCCTCCGCGACCCCACCCACATCACCCCTCTTCGTTCCGATCAGTTCGTCGCTTCCGGGGTCCCGTTTTGAAAAGTACCGCCGTTGAACAATTCCCCAGCTTCGCTTCGTTTCGCTGTTTTTGATTTGTGCATTTGCTTATCGTGTATGACTTTGGATTATTGCTTCTCCCTTTTGTACTTTTGCTCGTTTCGTTTTGACTATTTGGTTATTGATTATTCCGCCCGGTTTTTCGTTTACGGTATTGTCTTGCCTTTCGGAGACCGTCGCCTTGGCTTGTGTTTGTGTGTGTATAGTGTGTAGGGAGTGACTGCCATTTTTGTTTTACGTATGGTTTTGGTTCTGTGTGTCTTGATAGGGAGTTAGGGAGATGAATTATCTTTTGTTTTCCTTTTTGTTGTAGGTTAGGTTAGCTTTGGGGGGTTCGTTGTTAGTTTTGTTTATTATTTTGGCCTGGGTCACTCCTGACGATATTTATCACCCGTGTAAAAATCACATTTGTTATTGCCTGTTTGTCACCTGTAAATATATAAAGTCACCCTTCTCACGACCCATTTGTGTGCCGTTGTAATTCACCGTTTTCCCATCCATTCTGTTACACCCCAACCCTAGACTGGGGTAACGTAACATGAAGGACAGTTTGTCAGCCATGAACATCTCATCTTGGTCGTGAGACGCTTGGGTACTGGGTGAAGCCAGACAGCATTTATTCTGCATCACCAAAAAGAGAACATCCTTGCTGTTACATCCACAATTAACCCTTTCGTGTCTTTGCGTAAGTAACAGAAAAGACAGAAAGCCCACTGGGAAGGTGTGTAGTTTGGCATATGCGTGTAATACCCAGTGCAGGATGTCCATTAGCGGAAAAATCATAAATGCGAAAATGTAATATTTTCTTATTATACTAGATATTTTTTCTTTTAGTAAATGGTATACATCCATTTTTGATATTGTAATGATTACAAGAAGGACCCAAGGTTGGGAGTAGTCT
The DNA here is from genome assembly GCA_009936485.2 of Gymnarchus niloticus. Taxonomy (NCBI): domain Eukaryota; kingdom Metazoa; phylum Chordata; class Actinopteri; order Osteoglossiformes; family Gymnarchidae; genus Gymnarchus; species Gymnarchus niloticus. The sequence goes on along the minus strand of JAACJT020023003.1, from coordinate 6,213 downwards.
TTTATTGGTAGTCGAGGAACAGGCTAATGCAAGAGACGTCGTCGATACAATGGGGCAGACGATCCAAAACCAGAGAATCAACGGACTCGGCAACCAAATCCAAGACGTAGGGCTGGAAAAACAAATCGACGGAGAACAGAAACGATTCATACACGACAGAACTGTAATTGAAGCGCTAAGTATGATGACATATACTCAATACCTCGCACTATAGGTGTTAGCGTTCCGGCGATGGGGTTATGTGATGAGTCGGGTGTGGCTGGCTGGTTGTGGGCACGGCAATATTACTTTTGAAACAATTTTCTTTATTGCGGGTACAAGATCACAAGCCATGATTATAGTTGGACTTCGTACCACATAAACACTCCTACTGTTGACCGGTGAGGGTGTACACAGGAAGAGTTGGGTGACGTTTTTCACTCTTCATCTCAATGGGCTTCATATAAAACTGACACTCCTATCTCAGACGTTACGGTACAGAAACGTGTTTTACTTAGATTAGGTGAACGCGAAATAGCAGTGAAACTAGTTACAGTTAAAAAAAAATTCTGATTGGAAATATTCTGCTATCGAGCACCGTCCATAATATTGATGTTGGCATCATGGTTCTTATGAGCCCTTTAATGTTAGTTTCCTTCATTGTTTTGCTTGGATCTAAGACCGCACTAAGTGGGAATGTGCTGGTCATACCAGGAGAGTACAGCCACTGGCTCAACATGCGTGTCATCCTGGAAGAACTGGTGAACCGAAACCATAGTGTCACGGTGCTGGTAAATTCCGCGTCTCCGACGGTGGACTACAGGCGCACGGAGCGGTACGACTTCGAGATGTTCCAAGTGCCTTTCAGCAAGTCCGAACTTCACGCCATTTCAGTAGAGATGATTCGCTTCTGGATGTACGATGCGCGGGACGCTTCCGTATTGGAAGTATTGTTTAAGGTTATGGAAGTGATGAGCAATGCGACGGCTTACCAGATACAAGCTTGCGACGTTATGCTCCGTAACAAGGAGCTGCAGAACAAGCTCAGACGCTCTAACTTTGAAGTGCTGCTCGCTGACCCCATGACGGCGTGCAGTGATTTGTTGGCACAAAGTCTCGGAATCCCCCTGATCTTGTCTTTACGGTTGTCCTTCGGTTATACCCTAGAAAGGTTTTGCGGGCAACTTCCAACTCCGGCTTCTTACGTCCCTGCCACCCCAGTACAGTACTCAGACCGGATGAATTTTGTGGAAAGATTAACAAATGTCCTACTCTACACCTTCCATTCCGCATTTTTTTACATTCACTCGGTAGTCAACTTGAATAAATTCTACAGTGACTTTATGGGTAAGATAAAATTTTCGTCACAATCACCCAATAACGTGTATTATAAAGTGGAGATGGAATACTTCTTGTGAGTAAATGGGTACAGATAAACAACACCCAGTCAGTGCATGGTGCAAGACATACACCTGTAATTGTAGTTTATGTCTGTCCCTCCTATCTGTTTTTCTTATCTGTCACATGGTAAGGACTGCATAGAAAGTTCAAGGTGTTCAGTTAATCATTCATTCTATTTTGCAATATTTTAAAAATTCAGTTTCAGGACTGATGCATTCTGGATGCCAACTGACTGACTATCAAACTCATATTTGTCTGTCCATCTTCTAAGTGCGTATCCAATATAGGGTCGTGCAGGGACCTGGAGCCTAGCATACCATGCACACACAGGGCACAATGGAGGGAAGGACCCTAGAGGAAATGTACACAATTCAGAAACACCACTTCACCTAACCTGCACCTGCAGTGCTGCCCCTGAGCTACTGTGCAGCCTATGCTGATATTTGTATAGAACTAATTTGTCTCATTAGTTTGTTAAATTTATTATAATTAAACATGTGGGTGGGGCTTGCATCTTTTCCATTCCCCCCTGGGTACTTTGGTTTCCTCCTCCAGTCCAAAAACATGCAGTTAAGGGAATTGGTGTCTCTAAATTTTCCTTAGCATGCAATTACTAAGTGTGATCCCTATGATGGACTTGTGTTCCGTTCAGGGAGATCCCTTGTCTTGTGCCGTGTGCATTCTGGGATAGGCTGTAGGCTCACCATGAACCCATACAGGGTAATTGATTTTGGGAGATTAATGGATGGTTCTCCAGCATGTCCTACTGTATACTTTTTCCTGCTTCATGATGTAGCCACTTCATTGACAAACAGAACTGTATCTCATCTGTACAGGCAAACCCACAACTGTCTGTGATACTCTGAGCAGGGCTGATATTTGGTTGATACGAACCTACTGGGACATTGAGTATCCACGGCCTTTATTACCAAACTTCCAGTTTGTGGGGGGCCTTCACTGCCAGCCTGCTAAACCGCTATCCGATGTAAGTGCAAATGCAGTCCAGTGTGTATTTTTGTGAGTCAATCAAGCAGCTTTCCACTATCCTGAATATTTAGACTAATGGTAACCACAGTGTTTGTCCAGGTGTGTGTCCACAAGTGAATGTGCTGCCAGTCAAAACCCAAAAATTGTAAAACCAGACAAATGAAGTACATATGAATACTGAATGATTACTTGACTTGTTTGACATGGTTTTAGAGGAGAATTTGCTTTTCTAGCACCTATGCGATATACGAAAGACATACAGCTTAAAAATTCTGGGTTTTGCAGTATCTATCTATCTATCTATCTATCTATCTATCTATCTATCTATCTATCTATCTATCTATCTATCAGTCATTCTTACACAGATTTATTAAAAAGCAGATAGCATGCTACCTCAGTGGGTGTTACTGCTACTTCATGCCTCCTCAGTTGTGGTTTAAATCAGACTTTTCTGCTTGTACATGCAGTTTGCATATTCTTTCTGTGATGCGCAGGATTCCTCCAAGTATTCTGGTGTCCTCCTGCAATCCAAAGACATGTAGTTAGATGAATTGGCATCTCTAAATAGTGTGTTTGTTTGTGTGCACCCTGCAATGGGCTGGCATCCTGTCCAGGGTCTTCCATGTCTTCTGCCATGTGCTGCCTGGTCTTCTGTTTCAGCATTTAGAAGAATTTGTACAGAGCGCTGGGGATGATGGCATCGTGGTAGTGTCTTTTGGAACACTAGTTGAGGACCTGACAAGGGAAAAAGGAAACATGATTGCATCTGCTCTTGGACAGATTCCTCAGAAGGTCAGTATCAGACTGTTAACCAAATATACACCTGGTGACTGCTGCACTCTCCTTGATTTAATCTATAAATATAAGGATTTAAGGGATTAGACACATTATATGATTCCCTCATTATTTCATCATCCATCCAACATTTTTTCCTCTAACTGTCCAATGGAGCCTCCACAGCAGGAGAGGTATTCATGAAGATCATACCAGGTACTTCTGGATAGCCATTTATAAGTCATGATAGAAACTTAGACCAACATGTACTTAAACTACCCCACAAAGGACACCCTTTCCTACTCTACCTGGAGAAGTCCACTTTTTTCCCAGGAGACAACCATGGCCTTTGGTTTGAATGATCCAATGTGATGTGCCCTAACTAGCAGTGGTATCATTCTATAACTTGCAGTTCACTTGATAACTATCTTAATTGTCCTGTGGCTTAATGTTGAACATGTTTGAAATCAGCATGAACTAGAATTTTCCAGTCTTATCTATATATGCAGCTGCGTATTGTGTGTTGTTGAAGGCATCAACCTTAGCAACTTATTAGATGGTTTAACTACAGGTCTCTCATTGTTCTAGGTGCTTAATTACTGTGCTAACTCCTGCTCTCTGTAATGACTCAATGCTTACAGTGCATTTGTGTTCTGCTGACAGGTTCTCTGGAGGTACAGTGGAAAGAAACCGGACACTCTTGCTCCTAATACTAGAATTTATAATTGGATACCTCAAAATGATCTGCTAGGTAAAATGATCACTATCCGTAGAACTATACCTGTAGTTGTGCACAATTTCTCACTAATAGGTGACGTACAATGATCCACCATGTTCTGTTGCATCAATAAGGTCATCCCAAGACCAGAGCCTTCGTCACCCATGGTGGAACCAATGGCATCTATGAAGCTATCTACCACGGCGTCCCCATGATTGGCATCCCCATGTTTGCTGACCAGCCAGACAACTTGGCACGCATGAAAAATAAAGGAGCAGCTGTTATGCTACACTTTAACGAAATGCAGCCCAAAGACCTGGTTGATGCCCTTAACACCGTGATCAACAATTCATCGTAAGCAAATTATTATTTATTATTATGTCATTGCTGAAAATAAATTCTGAGAGCTTTAGCAGTGCGTCATATTACAGCAAGGCCTTTAAAGAGAAATTAACTGGCTGCCACTAGCGAAATTGAAATTATGTATTCATTTAAAAGAAAATTATCTGTGATATACAATATATGTCCAAATGTAGTCACAGGAAATTCACAAAAAAACATTCTACATTCTTACCACTTTTATTAATTGCCTGAATGTGGGGCACGATTGGTCATACATCCAGGGTTAGAGGTTCAAATCTTTTTTTTTGTGTGTGTCAAATTTGCATATTTTCCCTGTGTCTGTTTCCTCCCGCAGTGCAAAGACATCCTGTTAAGCTGATTGGTGTCTTTAAATTGTCCATAGTGTGCGAGTGTGAGTAAGTTTGTGCCCTGCAATGGACTGGCATCCTGTTCCGGATGTACCCCAGCCGTGTGTCCTGTGATGGCTTGGCATCCTGTTCAGGATGTACCCCAGCCTTGTGCCCTGTGGTGCCTGTGATAGGCTCTAGGTGACCCTGGCCAGGACAAGCGTTAGAGGATCAATGCCTGACTGCCCCTGTTGGTTTTGTTATGGCTCTTAAATCTATGATTTTGTGCTCACAGGTACAAGGAGAGTATCATGAGGCTATCACGAATCCATCACGACCAACCAATGAAACCACTGGATCGTGCTGTCTTCTGGATTGAGTTCGTGATGCGTCACAAGGGGGCCAAGCACCTGCGGGTTCAGGCGCACAATCTGACCTGGTACCAGTACTACAGTCTGGATGTGTTTGCTGTGCTGCTGGGCAGTGTGGCATTGGCTGTTTATATCATTCTGAAAACTTGCAAATATTGTGTTTGGTCACGGTGCGAAAGGTCAAAATTAAAGAACAAAACTGAATAATTTTTACTCATATTTATATTTAATGAGCTCCACGTTAAATGGTTTTGTCCTGAACAGATAGAGTTTCCTATTATCATTTTAATTTGCACTGTACAACATTTCAAAATGATTTTTATCGCTGTACTATATATAGCAGGCCTTTATGAGTAACACGCAAACTATGTAACAGATGTATTATCAGAAATAACAACATGTCAGACACAGCCCTATAATCCTTCAATCGCACGGTAGCTGTTTGAACTTATTATATGAATGATGTCAGCTTCTTCTAGTGGCCAAAATTAATTGAGTTCCTTGAGCTATCTGCTGAGATCTATATGTGAATAAATGCACATTCTCGTTTCAGTATGCGTTTGAAGCAACTTCAAGGAGTTGCTAGTGCCATTTAAAAACAATTTGTGTTTTTCTGCCTCAGCAAGTGTAAATAAGTAATACTGTATGTTGCTTTGGACAAAACCATCTGCTAAATGAATAAATGTAAATCAAAAAGGTATAATATACTCAATCACCTCATGTTATGTGCGTGGTTTAAGATTACAATAACAATGACCTCAACATGGTTTTGACCAATTGAAAGCATAAAATATCACCAACATGTAATATCCTTGTTAACGGCCAATCAAATAAACTCAAGATAAATTATCTGACGCATCTTTTAATAATTACTCCATGGTAGTTATGTCATTGTGCTGTCTGGGGTGTCTTTTGTAACTTAATTGCATTGCAAGGAATCATCCATTCAGCAATAAAAAAGCATAAAAAAGTGACAGCCATAACCTGGACAACTGGGTTGACGGTAGCACACCATCATCAGGTAAACACGTGCAGTATTGTGCAAAAGTCTTAGGCACACAAAGAAGCCATTTGGGGCCATTTATCTGGGCAGAAAGTGTACATTGGCTTAGGAAAAAAAAACATAATTGACCATTAAACTGTATACTAATAAACAGTAATGCAACCAAAATTAACAAGAATTTCTGCTTTCAAAAATGTTACTGATATCTGATTGAATGGCTAGAAGAACACAGCTTTGATTCCTAAATCTCTCATTAGGAGCACCCCAGTCATTCCATGTATTTGTTAAATT
>JAACJT020023002.1:7057-27463 GCA_009936485.2 Gymnarchus niloticus | reverse complement strand
CCCCCGCTAGCTGCAGAGTTGCGGCCCAAATTGAGTCTGCCGTTATTACTGCATGTTTTCGTCATTTATAGAGATGTGCACATATTCACAAAGGTACGCAGCCACTGTGTCATTCAAACACACTCAGGCACACACAATTTAATCTGCTCCGTCTACACAGGGGAAACAGAAATAAAACCAATAAATCACAGCCAGAGTCCGTCTGTGATGAAGACAGGCGGATTTCAATGGCGGGGTGATGAAGGAGAGAGACAGAGAGAGGGAAGGAAAGTAGGAAAAGGACTGAGAGCACGGGGGGGGTGTGAAATCTGCCTCCTACCCTGCAGGCTGTCAGCACGTCCATCAGGGAACTCTGAGAGGGCCGGACGACCCAGAGCGTCTGGAGAGGCTGTGCTGGTGGCCCATGTGACGTGAAGACGTCCACTCGCGGTTTAATCAGACAGGCGCAGCTCGGACCGCTCCTCACTTTACATATGAATTCTGGGTTATTACGCGCCCGTTTTTAATCTCCCCGGCTGGAGTCTCTGCCAGCTCGTCTGGAGCAGAATGTTTTATTCTTGTTATTGTTTCTGGTTACAAAAACGCACCCCAGCCCAGGAAAGAGGAGTAGACCAGTGAACAAAATGCCTTCCTTTTTAGATCTTTGTCCCTTTTCCTCTGTAGGCGTAGCAAAGTCCTCATTACGTACGTGGGTGAAGGTCTTCGGAGTCACTCCTCCGTTCGGAAGGTGGCGCCGGCTGCGGGACGGTCCCGTTTGGGGTTGTTGTATACTGTACGCAGGCCACTATGGGGCGTGTAGATGGGGACGAGGTGATGTATGCATGCTGACATTAAGTTGAACCTGTCCTCTCCTCCTGAACTGGGTTTACATCCCACCCCCCACCCCCACCATGAAGGGTCATGACCACTCATTGAGCCGTCCACTCGAGAGCCGTACCTCTAAGCGGGTTCAGCTCTCCACTTCCTCTGCATGTGATCAGACGTAGGAAGTTCATTCGGGCATTCATGGAAAAATCTACAAGATCATAAATCCTTCTGTCCCATAGCAACAGCTGTCACAGACTATAAATCCAGGCTTCCTGGACTCCCGATCACTGTTTACCAAATATATACATGCTAAATTTATCTCTGACCACTTGAAAGGCTGAAAATCTTTCCTTTCCCTTGAGATGAGCTTCACACAACATTTGAGATTTATTAAACCTGGCTGATGCAGAGTTCACCTTTTGAAACCATTCGCGCTGTATCCTTCCACCTTAAGACATTGTGTGTGTGTGTGTGTGTGTGTGTGTGTGTGTGTGTGTGTGTGTCTCCACCTTTTTACTCAGGCATCTGTCTGAACTGCCAAGGCAACACGAAAGGACCCAGCTGTGAGGAATGCAAATACAATTTCTACAGGAGTCCCGGTGCTGCCCTGACGGACGTCTGCATCCCTTGCCCCTGCTCCACCGTCACTTCCACGGGCAGCTGCCATATCGGTGAGTCGCCTGGTTAGCAGCCGGGGTTTAACCGGGGTGCCAATTTTGGCAGAGCCGAGAGAGCCAGGTCACTGGCATAGCTTCATTTTACAGACAGCGCAAAAAAACAAGTTTGTCTTACGAAGGCCTGGCTGAAGTAAATCCACGGTCACACCGTCGACCCCCAGTGGTGTGTTTGTTTACAGACAGTAGGGTAAGGAGGAAGGAGAAACTGAAGTTGGTCGTCTTGTCAGGCCGCTGGTGTCCTGCATCTGAGCTGTCCTCTTCATGGCAGAGAGGACCAGGGCAGGTTGTGCTGTGTCTGTGTGTACGCGTCCATGACGGGGGGCTTCACACGTGCGGCCTGCCTGTTTTGGCAAGTGGGCCTCTGTGAGGTTTGGGTTCACATTGACGTCTTGTGGCAGAGGAGTGAACTGTGTTTTCCTTGGTGTGGCAACCCATCTATCTGCTCAGCGAAAACAGCCAGCGATGTCGTCTCTCTTCTCCTGGGCATTTCGCCAGAACGCTTCAGGTTTCAGACCCCGGAACTCACCTGCAGAGTCTGCGGCGTCCCCTGGGACATTCAGTTTACTGATCCACCTTGCTCTCTCCTCCCAGCTCCATGGGGGTCCTCGCTAGGTGGAGTTCTGATGACTCACAACCTGGTTCCAGTCCAGTTTCACAGGGACCCCAGGATTACTTTAATGTCGGTATCCAGAGAAACATACCCACCGAATATGGTCACTGCATCAGAAAGGCCGTCCAATTGATCTTCAGGTCATAACCTGGGAGTATGTTTGTACTTTGGGCTGTTCTATTCCTGTGATCTGATGACTTTCTTGGGGCCTTCCTATTGGCCGAAGGTCACACGGTTACCAGACTCAAAGGACTCTTCATTCACCCATTGAGGACCAGTGGTGCTTCCTCCTCACCACTCGGTGACATCATGGAACCGTGTCAGCTGCTCAAGCTAGCTGGGAGGAGCACAGTGCTGTCATTGAGCCGTGTGTGGGTGGAGCCAGGAAAAGACTGGTATTTGTGGTGGAGGGCCTGATAGGCTGCAAAATGTCAGGGGTGGAGCTTCATAGTGGATAGGCAGGCATATTGGGTGCTTCCAAGAGATTGAGTCTGTATCAAGTATCTTTTAGTGATTTATTACTAACTCATGGCTGTATTTTTGGACTTCGGTACGGTACAAGGACACAGCATAGCCAGGTGATGTCGAAGAAATTATGTTTAAGAGCAGTAGCTCCGCTGCTGTGCCATAACCATTAGAACTTCACAGTAAAGTCTACAAGCCTACAGCAAGGCTCCTGAAGGACTTCAGTTTGTAAGTGCTCTTTCTTAACTACTGCGCCCCCTATCTTTGGTATTCCGAATATGCCTTGTCTCATGTTGTCCAGGCGAGCATCCAATTCCCATTGGGATTGTCAGCTGACTGCTCCTCCCCTGTTGAATTGTCAGGGCCCCTTTCTGAATTATTCAGAGGGAGGAGGAGGAGAATGAGGAAGTGGACCAGCAGGAGCAGCCCATGGGGTGTTAGCCCATGGAGTGTTAGCCCATGGAGTGTTAGCCCATGGGAAGGGGCAAGGATAAATTAGCTCCAGCGATGGCAGTTCCTATTGAGAGGCCATTAATGCCAAAGCGTGGGATGGTTTTTTAATGTGCTGTTATACTGACCTGGAAATAAATCTCTTTGGAGGAGGGCAGGTATACATTTCTGACTACAGTTATGGGATGGCAGTTTCAGAGCTGGGGTTGAGTGCATGGAAACCAGAGAACGAGGAGGCAAGGGGAGGCAGGTTGCCACAGCAACCCTAATGAATGTGGAAATGTTGTGCTGTTGATTCACGGGTCAGCCGCACTTGTAGGGTCGTGTGTGTGTCCCTACAAACGATCCCTTGCTCTGAACACTCCTCCCCCACATACATACATAAGTACATGAATGCTGACTGACTATGTGATTGTGCCCCTTTCCCCTTACCTTCCTCCTCGCCTCAGCGCCTTCCTGTTCCACCGCTATGCCCACGAAACAACCGGCCACCCCGCAGTTAGCCAGGCCTATGTTTTGGCCACAGACAGCGTGACGGTGCTGCCATGTCTGAAATGTAGCAAGCAGGCCTTCGGAAGGAGTACGGGTGCGTTGGTGAGCAGAGGTCACTAAGGTCAACTGTCTGATAGCCATTAAGTGGTGATAATAGGAATGATCTCATTATGCACATCTCTGCAAGTTGAACATCGCTGCCCCACTCACACTGCGGACATGTGATCCTCACGAGCTTGCAGGGGATGTTTCGGCAGTTCCTGGTAGGCTTATTTCATCAATCAGATTGCCATGCTATTAGTAAAGTCAAACTGTCGTTTGTCAGGCACAGAGTGGTAATTGAACCGTAATGGATTAAAAAGATAACCGGGAGAAGATTACACACGACTATGAAGGCTGGACCCCAATCCCAGTGGTGGCTGTTTACTTTTGAAACCGTAGGCAGCCTCTGATCGTGGCAAAGGGCTGCTGTGTGTGTTATAAGCCCGCCGGGCACATTTATTTGGTGAGGCTTTTTAATGCAGGTTCCTCATTTGCTGGTGAGCCTGCATCCAGTGACATTCCCTGGCAGACCGGCCAGGATGGTACTGGCTCGGTAAACGGGACATGTCTGTGAGGATCGTTAATAGAAGGTTCCTGCTTGATTTAATGCTTCATTAAACGCCCCAAATCCTCCCCGGTGTGTTGGAATGTGTCGCTTCGCCATTCCGTAATGGGACATTAAATTTATGTTTACACTGCGATTTAAGCGTTGGTCATTCCCGGGTTTGGTGTTTAGCAGTTAGGGCTGGGCTCGTGTGTCATTGAGAAAAGCCGTGAACTCGTGATGAGGAGGAGGAGGGACCTTGGGGAGCAGTGACCTTAGGGACATAGCTCCAGCAGGCCAGGTCTCCACCTTAGTCACGTTGGAGGCCGTCCCCATCTCTATCTTTTGTCTGCTGAAGAAAAAACTCTCCTGCTGTCACAAGTGCCAAACTGCCACCTCCGTTAACCACAGGTGCCAATCACCACCCTCACCAGCTTGGTCATCATAAAGGTGGGTTGGAGGTTCGAGGAGATGCTGGTCCCAGAGATAGAAGGCAGTCGTCACCCTCTCTCCATGTTCCTGATAAACAGTGAGACATAAAATTGGATTTTTATGTGCAGGAGTTGGGTCACGGGGGGGTGGGGGGGAGTGTGGAGACTGTAAGATTCTCTATGAAGCTGAACCATTATTTGCATCCTACTGTAAACCGGAGGTTGTGATGAATAGAATCGCAAGGCCGTGGGGGTACAGATGCTGGATTACACTCCGAGGCCAGTTTGTCAGTCACACCTGCCTGATCATCCAAACAATATGGCCGCAACTGACACTGACACGGCCAAAGGCCCACTTACCATTTAGCTCAGTGTTAGACCAGCTACGGCGTGAGACCTCAGCAGCTCTGAGTGTTACTCTGGTGGTTCCGGCATCTCAGAAAGAGTCACCCTCCTGGGATTTTACACACTACGGCATCTACGCTTCACAGAGAGCCGTGTGATGGGGTAGTCCTGTGGCTGAAAACACCTTGTTAATGGAGAATGGCCAAACTGCTTAAAGCTAACAGGATGGCCACAATAGCTGCTCGGGACAACAGAGGTGTCCGGTGCGTCATCTCTAAACACACGACTCGTCTACCATTGAAGGAGATCTTAAGGATGAAGTAGGGCCTACTCAGTACTAACTAGGTGTGCATAATGTATTGGATAGAAAATTCGATTAAAAATGTAATATCGCATGTGCATTACTATAAAGTGTAGGGGTAAATGTGAAATAGAAAATTCTAGGCGTTACAGTGTAGCATTGAATACCGCAGCCATGAATGTGTGTAGAATAGGCCAGATGGAAGAGGGTAAACGTGGAATAACGAGGGACAGGTGTGGGTGTGTGTGTGTCATCACGATGTGTGGGAGTGTGTTAATGATCTCCTAAATGGATGGAGCAGTTAGTGAGGCTGTAGGCTGCAGGGAGCAGCAAAGCAAGACCCTGAGAGTTACCTGACCTCCTCAGACTCCCCGAGTCACACACAGCTTAAATGCAACTCACATTTTTCTTCCAGTCCTCTCCTTTTCATTTACTCGAGGACGGCAGTTTCATGCCTGCCAAGTTCATAACAGATGCCAAGAAGCAGCCCCCCCCTCCCCGGATCTCCCCACAGGCTGCCCAACAGCCTTCTCTCACCGAGTCGCCTGTCGGAGCTCTCGGTGCTCCAGAACTGCCCGTTCCAGTTCTGTATGATCTCTGCGTCGGGTGATTGGACCACAAAATTGCAACGGGGCAGTTTTAAAGGCGTGTCCATCCCATCTCCATAAACGTCCTGCCGTCTGTCCCAGTGGGAGGGCCAGGAAATGGCAAAATCGTGTCAAAGCGTTCCCGGCCGATCCGGGTCTTGTGATGGACAACCAGAGCTCGGGCACAGGGGGTCGGAGCAGATGACTTGGTGTGATAAGGATTCGGGTTCGATGGCCGCCACCCCTAGCACCCAGGTAACCAGCTTAACCCCCCCACTGAAATGTATGCTTTTATAATTCCATTTTTTCCTCATTTAAGGCAGTAAAATGTCCGACTGAGGATTATGGAGCTTTGGCTCAGGGTCTGAATCGTAGAGTGAAGCACAGAATGACTTATGTATATTTAATCATTTTTCACACTACTCATTATTCACTGTGCCTGCATGTGTATTAATCTGATCATTCGTCTGCTCCTTTGGGTTGGGTTTGGGAGCTGGTTTGGGAGGTGTGTGTCTGTGTGTGTCTGTGGCAGTGTCTCTATCTGCCTGCTTGTATGGGTGTGTCCCAACCAATCTTTCTGTCTCTGGGGATGTACCTGTTTCTGTTTCTGTGTGTGTGTGTGTGTGTGTGTGTGTGTGTGTCGCTGTCCAGGTCCGCCTGCATGATGGATTAGGACACTGATTGGCAGAGTGACTTCAGTAGAGGGTGACCCTGGTTCTGTTCCGTAATGGACAGTTTAGTCCATGTCCTGCTCTTAAAGGCCTAGACTTTTCCCCATAATGGTTCAAAGTTCCACCTACCCTGAGGATTTTCAAAACAAAGCTAAAAGCTCCCCAGTCCTTCTGCTTGCTGAAGAGGTTATTTCTCTGGTGGTCTGGCCTGAAAACCATAAAGGCTTCCCGACGGCATGTGAAAGCAAAAAACCGGGATTTAAAGAGGCACCGTTCAAGTCATGTCGTCTGGGAGGAACGTTCCCTGGGTGGGGCTTGTGGAGTAAGCTGGCTTGGTTGGCTGCAAGCTGGTGAAGGTTGCGGCAGTTAGCAAACCACCCAGGCAGATTTTCATACTGGGTTTCATAGCGTTCTGTGGGGATCTGCCAGACTTCTCAGGCAGAATGTTTAACAAGATGCCCTCGTTTTGTGCACTGGCCACAAAACCGCTAAGCCCTCGTTCAGCTCGAAGCTAGTAAGGGTGGACGTCAACAACCTTTGTTTCTTTCCTGTCAGACCCTAAGGATGGAAACACAGGTGGCCAGTTCCTTCAATTACTTCCCCAGCAGTCTTGTGAAGGTAATTTCACCAAAGCAATTGGAATTGCTGAAGCATAGTCAGTGGAACCGATGAACTTTGCTGTCTGAGTCCTCAACTCACCGTCCAGTTTTTGTAATGCCAGAATAACACAAGATATTCGGGGCTGGAATTTCCCGGAATTGGGGCGACTCGTGCTGCCGGTCAGTCGGACGTTTTTGAGCGGAAGTAGTCCTTTTCACTCAAGGAAAATGGGTGAACATAAAATGCTAATTAACAACAGTGTGATTAACTAACTATGCTTGTGTTGAGCCTTCGACAATGTGATGGAGAGGCTGGGCTGACAGCACATTTAGGTACCTATTCAGCCCAAGAAGATCAGTTTAAATACTGCTCCATCTGATAGTAAGCTGGTGTTATTCTGACGACGGATGTCAGCTGTTGTGCTGGTGAGCTGAGGTCCTGAAAATTCAGGTGAGGATAAAGACAGTGAATATGGGAATGTGGAGGGGGGCGGTCCAGGCCTGGTAGAACCAGAACCAGGAGATCCAGCACCAGCATACCCCATCCCAGGAGATCCAGGACCTGACCTTATGGTGTTAGTTTTCCTGGGTGCTGGTTTCAGAGTGTGCTGATCAGTGACAGTGAGCCTCATAATCAAGTTTAACAAAGGAGCTTCCAAAGATAATGGATTCAAGCCCTTTAGTGTGAAGATCCTTCAGCCAATGACCCGGGGTGCTGCCCTTGGACCTGCGACCAGCCTCTAGACATTCCTGACGACTCTGGCCTCTTTCCTCTGGAAGTTTCAATGCCTGTACGATCATGGATTCAAGTCTCAGATGTCCTACTACTGTTGTGCGCTGTCAGAAGATAACGTGCTCAGCTGAACCCCTTATACGAACTGCTTACAGATGTGCCAGATGTGGAATAAATGGATCTGAGAAGACATTAGGAAACATAATGCGACTTAAGGCTATTGAAGACAAGTAAAAGACCTAGAGAAGTCGAGTAAGTCAGGAGGCCCTCCAACGCGCTCTTCTGTCTCTCACCACTAAGGGGCAGAACCTTGGTACCAGTAGATTCATATCAAGCCATTCTTTGATTTCCTTTGCTTTGAAAGATATTTGAATAATGTACGATTTAATAAACTATAATGCCTCCATTGTCCAGTTTGTGTTACAGTACTGACACCAGGCCACAGGGCGAGCATCAGGCCATGTAGGTCCATCCCATAAAGGCACAGATGAGCCTTTCTGCAGTATGCCTAATGTGTTGGCTAATTGGAAAATGCATCATTTTCCCACTGGGTGTGTTTTCCACATCTGGTTTCACATGTAAGTGTGTGTGTTGGTGGTGGGGGGGGAGGAGGGGACGGAAGCTGACCCAGGTATGGTAGCTGGGTTTCCGCCTGCTATGCAGTGGGCAGAGTAAAGGAGTTACAATGCCGTCCTCACCCAGATGTTTCCGTTTGCCATTCACTGTTGTCTTCCCATTCGCAGGCCGTGGTTCGGCCACTGACTTTCTGAGAATTTGTTTCTCCGTTAGCCAGCTCCGCTAATTGTGCTGTGAAATGTGTTGTGGCGGGGGGGTTAATGGCTTTCAGTTATTCACCTGCGTGTAACATGCAACTTTACGAGTCGCCGGGAGCAGACAACACCAGAATCTAACGTGTTCCAACAGGGGGGAGGGGTGGCAGCTGCTGGAGGGCCCTTTGGGATGGGGTTGGCACAGCCAGCAACATGAAAGCCACTACATGGCCCCTGAAAATGACTCCGCACACCTGACCAGGGGCCAGGGACCATGACTGAGAATCCAGGATTCGACCATTAGGGCTTTTTACCCCCCCGATGCAGCAGCAGCACGGTTCAGTCTCAACTGAACGTGCCTTGGCTTTCCTTTGTCAGTAAAGCCGTTTTGGCAGTAACCTTGCCGACCCCAATGGTAGCAAGCTTCATCTGCCTCTCTCAGGCACGCGATCAACAAATCAGGACAGAGACCCCCTGAGTCGTCACTAGAGCGCCAGATGTGGCAAAGATGGTGATTGGTCATCCTCACCGTAATCTGGTCACCTGACACAACAAGGCCAAGGCTGAGACATTCATCCTGTCTGTTTTTCTTTTTGATCATATATTTAGTGACCAGGGAGGAAAAATCAAATCAGTAGGAATTCTGCTTATTTTTGTTGGTTGGAGGTTAGAGCTGTAAAACCTGGCCCTGGCAAAGAGTACACCATTATCATCCCTAGTGGGCAGTAGTGGTACTGTTGTCAGTATATACAGGGATTTGCAGAAGGTGCAGGCTCAGTGGACCCAGAGGGTCTACAGAACCTGTAAATACTGTCTTCTAAAAAGTGGGGGGGGGGGGGGCACATCAACCTTGGCTGTACAGTGCTGCCCAAATGAAGTTAGTAAGAATGTCTGAAACAAACATTTGCTTACCTTTGTTTGAGAATGCAATGATAAGTGAAACAGCTACAGCCAGTAAAATAGTAAATAGTAAACAGTAAATAGTAAACAGTAAATAGTAAATAGTGCATACAATTTGTATAGAAATGTATATAAAGACATGAAAATCCCACCTACCAAAATAGGAAACCGTTCCCCAGAGGTCCTTTTCATTTTAATTTATTCAGAGTGGCTTTTGGGTGAATTGACAATGGCTGTAAAGCTTCCTGATGTGTACCATGGGTCCACCTTCTTATCCAGCCAGAGCACTGATAAACACACAGCTGTGATTTAGATGGAATATCGGAGGGGACTTCGAACATCTGGCCTTACGTTTATGCTCAAATCGCTCTAGCAGAGAGGTGGTCCCGCCATGACGGAACGGCGTCTCCCGTAGCATTAAGTTTGTCTTTGCATCTCAACATGAGGTCTGATCCAAACAGCTTGATGGGAATGAGCTCACTGCCCCCTAGGCCGTACCTTCTGTACCGCCCCGTTCGTCGGTCCTCTCCCAGTGGACTCTCTGCCAGACTCCGGATAGTTCTGGAATCTTCCGAAAGTCCATATGAGGAGCTGTGCCGTCACTGTTGATGCTTCAGACAAGCAGGATCTCATATCATTGTAACTTTAAATTTTGGGGCTCAGCAGTGGGGTCTCAGTCAGACAGCATGTGTGCACATGACATTTTTGGTGTGTTATCCTCAGATCTGGCAGAGCTCATGTGGTGCTGTATGAGCATATTACAGTTCTTTTAGACTTAGATAATTATCACTATAAAGACGTTGCTGTTTCCGTGTTATTAAGTGTCTTATTTGTTGAAGTGGTTTCACTGGCTTACGATTTCCTGTGTCTGGTGTTAAGGGCATGAGGCCATCCCTCTGAAAAAGAACCCTTTAGTCTTTGGGCTTCTGGAACAAAACCAGCATGACGTCTTCAAATCATCCAACTGTTTCTCTGGCTCTGAGCACTCTCCATTGAAGAAAAAATGGCTCTCCTGCTTGCTTGTCCTCCCTGAATGGCTGAAAATTTATCCCTCCCCCCTAGGGGCACTGTGACAGACACTGAGGACTATCAGGCGTGAGCCCAAACTTCTGCCTTTGGGCCAGTACCTGATTGTGGAGGGGCCCACGGTTCCCACAGTACCCTGTCTTCATCTCTGGATGTGCTAACCAGGATCGTCTCGGTCAGGGCAGCCCTGACGCTTTCTTGCCTGCGTACATTCAAATTACCATCTTTACCGATGCAAGGCCAGGTGCCATCCAGCTGGTTTCTCAGAGATATGGTAAAAGGAGAACATTGAAATGGAAACAAACACCACCCGGTCACAAAGCACTGAACCTCAGCACCTAACAATGCCAAGGTTGGCAAAGCCAAGACTCACTATGGTTACAATGGAAGTTAATGTCTTGTTTAGGTTACTGAAGACAGGCTTATGATCTGTAGTGATCCATCCATCTGTTTTCTATACCGCTGATCCGTCAGGGTCGTGGGGAAGCTGGAGCCAATCCCAGCTGACTTCGGACAAGAGGCAGGGTACACCCTGGGCAGGTCGCCATGATATCCATGGTTAATGGATAATACATGGTTCAGGAAGGTTGACGGGTCATCAAACAATATCATATGGTGATCACGCATGCAAACAACGGATGATGAAATTTGAGAAGATGAGGGACATGTTGTGACTCCAAATTTTTAACATTAGACATTTACACTTAGTTGGTTCTAAAATACCCATCGTCATTCTTTTCAGTTCATTAGAACTGAGTATGTCCAGTTGGAACCCTCCTGGGACTTGAACCAACAACCTTCTGGCATCCCAGCAAAATGAGCCTTAACCACTAGCACCACCACTACCCACCGCAGCCATTTGTGTGCAAGTGCTTCTGCTAAAATTCTCCAGTCTTTATTCCCGATGTCAGAACCATTTGCTAGATCAGTCAAAATGGATGTTTTACATAGTCCTAAAAAATAAGGACGTATGCTGTCTGAATAAGGCTGAAGTTAAGTAAACTTCACCCCTCGTATTGACATTCAGCTGGGGTGCAGTGTTCGCTTCGATGGCTTCTGGGCTCTGAAGCAGAGCAAAGCACCACAGAGAGCTCTCTCCAGAAGTCTGCCCTCCGGCCGATCCGACAGGCTGGCACACCGAGCTGCTCTGCCGTCTCTGTCGTCAGTCTGAGTGAAACGTTCCCGTGGTGTGTGATTTGAGGGCTTCCTCTGAGCTGGGTGCTCATCACACATGGGCTTTTCTAGCCGGCCTCTGACCCTTAGGGCTTCCAGCTGGAGGACAAAAGAGAACAACAGCCCTCTGTTTAGGGGTATGCAGTCGATGCCTTCTGGATGTTTATCGATGCCAGATTATACTGCGCTCAAGGGTACAAGAGCACTTCCTCTATAGACTGCAAACTGCAACATTTTCTTGACTGCTGTAACCCTGCAGCCTAGCATTCCGAGAAGCACATTCACAAGTGCGGCTTAAAACGGCTCTCTTAAATAACACCTTGTGTTTACAGATACATCAACCTCAGTTGAGCACCCCCCAGCTGCTGAAGTTTGTACTGCCCCACTTCTGTGGTGTTTTTACTGCTGTTGTTGAGGTCTGCAGTTGCATTTGTTGTGTTAGTCGAAATGCTAAGTGCTGCCTTCTCTTCACAGCGCCTTTTACGAGCTGGGGCACCACTGCACTGTGGTGATTTGGCTCCCTCTAGTGGCAGAAATGGCGGCACGTCATCGCTTTATGACCTCCACAGTTTTTCACTCTGTTCCCACTGTTCCTCCACACCAGACTCTAGAGGGGAACCCGTGTGTGACCAGTGCCAGCCAGAGTACGAGGGTCCCAATTGCGACCAGTGCCGGGATGGATTCTATAACTCCGATAGCATCTGCCTACCATGTGACTGCAGTGGCAATGAAGACCCCCAGTCATCTCCCCAAGTCTGCCACCCAGACACCGGTCACTGCCTGAGCTGTGCCAACCACACGGCCGGCCCCCACTGCGAGCGCTGTGCCCCTGGCTACTCTGGGGACGCCCTCGCCCAAAGCTGCACCCCAATAGGTAACACCTCCGGTTTTCCTTTATTCCCACGTGGTCACAAGCTCCACCGTGCCAGGAAACTGTGCTATTCTGTAGAAGTTCACAGTTCTTTACCATTTATAGCGCTGGCTTTTACTGGAGGGATTCTGATTGGCTTAACTCAACATTAAACCCCACCCCTCAAAATGGACACCAAGTTTCCATTTTTTTCCATTTGATTTTCGGATCCAGAGACCCGGGTTGTGGAGGTGCTTGAGTGACCACGGCTGGTTAGGCTCTATATCATGGTAAAAAAAAAACGGCAGTTCACTGTGGGGAGGGTGACCCAAGATGGATTCATTTGAATGGGACTGACGTCTCTGGGGAATTAGGTGGGCCGCATGGAGATCTGGGTTTAATATCCACTCTTTGGAGTGCAGATGGTCAGGAACTGAGCTGTAATCAAACTCAATGGGTTCCTGGTACCAGCAGATGACATTGGACCAGACCAGCTGTCACACTGGTGCTTAAACTTCTAATTGAGTTTGAAATGTTTAGCATGTTGACCTTGGGTTTTTCTAGTTTAACCTCAAACATTTTTGTTTGGTTAATCCTTTGGCCTGGGTCGAATGCTGCAATCGGAATTGCTCTGCTGTCCTGAGCTCACCCGTGCTCGTAGTCCCTGAGAGAAGCAGAAAATGCTCTAGCTTCTCTGACCATGGGGAACGCTGGTACAGTGCCTAGGAAACCCATTCCTAAGCTCTCCTGCGTAACGGAGGAGGCAAGTGGTTGGCTGAGAACTCCAAACAAGTGGGAGGAACTTTCACATCTGCCACTAGTAAGTTCAGACCCGCCGATGGGCAGGGCGGGATGGGGAGAGAGAGAATACCCCACCTGGGACTGGAAACTGAAGACAGGTTATACTGGACCCCAAGTTAGTGGGTGGGATTACTAGGCAAACGTGGAAGTCTGCCTGAGCAGTAGAACATCTGCCTTTGTTCGAGTTCTACTGAAAACCACTAAGGAGCTAATAAAATAGCTAATAAGGTTCTCAGCCAGCAGGTTTCAAGTTCTTTTCAGGACTCCTTTTCCAAGAATGCCTTGTTTCTTTAATTGCCATGACAACAGACAACATCCCTGAGTTCAGACCTCATCTGTCTTGCTCCTCTTGTAGCACTCCCCTTGACAGGTGCACCACATTGCCCTCCATCTGCTGCAGCTAAATGCTAATTCTTCTGTCTCTTTTGATCTTCTTAAACAGTGGAGAGGGCTCTTCCGACTCCAGACCTCAGTACAACGACCAGGGTAACAAACAGGGCCCAGGCGTTCAGCCCCAGCGCTCTGTCTACCAGCAGAACCATGTCCTATCGGGCCAATGCCACCAGCCTCCCGACCACAGCCACCACGCAGGCCCTGCTGACCAGCCTGGTCAACCCCGCAGACAACTCCACCACGGCTGAGGTCTCCTGGACCCAGTTCAACCTCGTCGTCCTGGCCGTCATCATCGTGGTCGTGGTGCTCCTCACGGGCTTCGTGGGTGGCGTCTACACCTACCGCGAGTACCAGAACCGCAAGCTGAATGCGCCCTTCTGGACCATCGAGCTGAAGGAGGACAATATTAGCTTCAGCAGCTACCACGACAGCCTGCCCAACGCCGACGTCTCGGGTCTGCTGGACGACGAGGCTCTGGAGGTGGTGCCCAACGGCCAGCTGGCTATCACTGGCCCCATGAACATCTACAAGGCGTAGCGCGGTAGCGGGCCTGGACCAAACCGGGCCCATCCAGAGACTGTGGGGGCTCGGGCCAGCAACGGCTTTGCTGGATCTGCGGGGAGGAACAGCCCGGGAACTGAGGGTCCAGCTGTGGAGTTGGGTCCTCGTCTCGTGGGAAAATACTGAGTTGCACAGGAATGAAAACGTAGCACTTTTGACTCAGAGTAACTGGGCAAGCAGAAAATGGAAAAGCCATACGTAGACACAGTGACGCGGAGCGGGGCGTGAAGTAGGCACTGAGGCCAAGAGCCTGTGTGGCTGTAGGGGTGGGCAGAGAAAGCAGAGAGACACAGGAAACACCGCTGAAGACGATGTAGACACACGAGTCGTAGCCCTTCTGTGGTCTGGGAGAGGAATTCTTATAGTACCTCTGAGCAACTTTAAAAACACAAAATGGCCCTCTGGGAGCACTACACAGAGCAGGTCAATGGGCCTAGTTAAAGGGGTGAGGAATCTAGTTAAAGGGGAGGGTGTCTTGACGACTGGAGCAGCTGTTGGCCGCTGAATGGAGAACGGGAACAGCTTTGTTTGCATTACTGGTATTCTGCTTGGCCTGGGTCTGTAACAGATCCCATTTAAGCACTGCACCAAGAAACAGGCAATAAAAGAACACACGAAAGTCTGCTCTGTTTCTGAATCAAAATGAACTAAATGCAGATAGCATTCAAATACAGACTTTCAGAGGCATCTTCACACGTTTCTGTTTGGTTGACCTCTCACTATTCTTAAAACTAAAGGGCAAGCACACGCCACCAACAGAACGTGTAGTACCACAGTTCTGACTGTAGAGGGAAGTGTTGCGAAGAATTAGGACAGGGTGGCACATCAGTGTGACTGTCCTGTCTCGCATCGGCTGAATATTCTCTCGTTGTGCAGGACAATATTCTTGAATTTATGGGAGCAGGGCTTTTAATTCCGTTAGCAGGTTCTGCTTTTCTTTCTAAAATTCTAATTTATTTGGATTCATTTCTTCTTTTAACACTATTTATTCCTACGAGGAGAAAACTTATCATCAGCAGAGGACCGTCAGTCCAGTCCACTTTACCAAATCGTTAATCTCACTCTGGGGGGGTGAAGCATTAACCCCGTTCCTAAATGGTTATTTCACTCCAGTGACCCTCTAAGGCCTGCTGTTTCAGATGCCGTTCAGCCGTTTGTTTAACCACAGCCAAGATCGCGGGATGAACAGAGATGCGTGTGCGCTAGCATGCGGCAGCAAGGTTTAGCGGTCCTGCAGTTGCAGGTCTGTGTGTGTGTGTGTGTGTGTGGGCTGCTTTCCATAACCCCACATTGACACCCTGGCGTGAGATTGACTTGTGAAAGGTATTTTGGCAAGAGGTGCCCATTTGGAGACTGACTCATATCGGGGCAGTTTTCCGGGCCAGACACCTCTCTGGGCTCCCTGATATCCTCTGACAGGTGACCAGGGCGCGGCCACCATCCGTAAAGGTGTCGGCAACTCTGTTAAATTTATACTTCTTGGCAGGTTGGGTTTTTCTGCAGACGTTTTGTTCCTTTTTGTGAACATGGGAAATTTTTCAATGATGATATGCATTGCCAAGCATCATATCAAAGACCAATGATCACTCACACCCCAGCCAACGTTCCACTTCCGGAGAGACGCCGTTCTGAGCACGCGGTCCCAGACCTCTGCTGCTTCGGTGGGCTTCACGTATCACAGTGGCGAGGTTCCCACTTAAGGGGGATTCTAGTGAGGCCCTGCGAATGGCTGTGTGTTTATAGGTGTAAATAAAGTCAGCGCTGTGTACAGATGGATGTAAATAAGAGCATATTGTGAAGGCAGAACGGCACTCGCTTTGCGTGACTCATCGCTGTGAGAGTAGGAACCGCCCCGCAAACCAAGCTGGACATCATTTGACAAGAAGACATGACCTCCAGTGTCCCTGCCTCACTACACATTGTTTTGAAGTGTTTTTATTGAATAACAAGGTATACGTACAGAGCTGTGCAAAAGTCTCAGGCAGACAACGAAGACTGTAAATCATGTTTATGTTGGTGTAAAACTCACCTCATGTTGGCCAAATGTGTCACTTTACACATTTCAAAACATCTCTTCATGTCACCCCAGAATGTAGTCACCATTCAACATGATCATGAACTTGTGGAGCTCGACTGGGAGTGAACCTTGTGAGCTAATGGTGAAAATAAAAAATTACATAGAATGGCTGAGGTGCTTTCCAGGTGAGGTTTGGGAAGCAAAGTTATGCTGTTGGAGCCAGCCGACCAGATATCAGTGATATTTCGCAGAAGAGAATAAATTACTTTGGCTTCATGTTGCATTGCTGTTTATCAATATATAGTCTAATGTTAAACTGTGTGTGTGTGTGTGTGTGTGTTTTTTTTTTTATGAGCAGATAATCAATTAGTGCCCAGATAAATGGCATTAAACATTTTCTCAGACTGCCTAAGACTTTTGCACAGTACTGTATGACAGACTAATGTTGCATATGCTGTATTTAATTATTAAAATAGGTTTTATCGATTTGCTTCTGGCCCGTTCTTCCCGATCATCGCTTTGTATTGCTGTCTGTCTGTCTGTCTCTCTCCCTCTGTAGATTTGGCCTCGCCAGGCTAGTATTGATTTCTGTTTTAAGTCTGCTTCATCTGAAGCATCATTTCTCTGGTTTTTACTTCCCACAAGCGACACCGTGGACTCCATGCAGTTTTTAGACAGAGCCTCTACAGCCAGGACGCCGGCACTGGAAGAGAACGGAAGAGAAGACAACAAGCCATGTTCAGGTCAGCCGCCCTGTCTATCGCACGCGACCTGGCAGCGGCTCCCTTGAACCCTGATCCTGTCTCCCTGGCCGTCCGTGGAGCTCCTCCAATGAGCAGCTGTCACTGACCCTCTCAGGAGGAGCGAGGACAGTCTGCTCCGTGCGTGTCGGTCTGATCCCGGCTTCAGGCCTTAGTGAGTGTGCAGGTGTCTCAGAGAGGGTCGCAGGTATTGGCTTTTTTCCCCTTCAGTGCAGATGTTTCCTGTGTGAACTCACAACATTGAGTGCAGAGCCAGCATAACTGTGCATTACTCCTCGTTTCTGTGCAAAGTGGGGTTGTCCCCATATGATTCATCTGCCACAGGAGCCCGTCTTTCGTTTGGGCTGCAGGACCGAGGGGAGCAGCCCAGTGACTCAGAGCCTACGCTTCTGTGAAAGCTGGCTCGGGCCCCTGGAAATGGAGGGAAAGACAGCCCACGATCCCACGTCCTCCGCATCTTTCTGGCCACATGTCATTCCGAAACGAAAACCCAGGTCAAAAAAAAAATGCTCATATCCTCCAGGCACCGGAATTTCCTGCATAGGAGAGCAAGCCAACACCAAGGTTCTGTCTCACCTGTGACCCACAGACAGCTGATGACTCTTCCTCCCAAAATGTGGTTTTTGCTGAAGCTGTCATCTCAAGCAGGACAGTAGTACTATCCAAATGTTATTCCGCTTCTGCTAGTTTTATCTTTTATATATATTTTCAGGCATAACAACTTCCGAGCTCTGTATAGACATTAGGGTACAGGTATAGTATGTCCTGATCCGTGAAGATAACCTAATGATGCCAGCTCTCTGCTACCCTTAAAAAAAACATTAAAGAGACAAACTTTAAGCCTAATCCACCCTCAGCCTGCTACAGGTCATGTATGTGAGTATTAATTTTATTAATGGATTAACACTTACAAGCCATCCTCCAGAAAGTGGAACTTTTAGGAGGGGAGAGCTGATCTTCCTGATGATACCAGAAATATAAGGAAAGGAATTATAAAAATAAGGTTTTTGTGACAAGAAACTGGAGGCCATCACTTCACTAAAAGGCCATGTTGGTGTGTCCTTAAAGTTACCAGCCATCTAATGCCACTCAGCTTTTATGGGAGATTTTTGTGTGTGTGTGTTTGTTTGTTTTGAAATCAAGCTCTGCGATGCTGTGTTCCAGTTTCTGTTCTGATTTCTCTGAAGACGATGCTCTTTACCAGTGGACGTTTTCAGCGTTTGCTTGTATTTTTTCAGATGCTGTTTTAAAGGAAACTTAGTCAGAGCTGCTAATTGTACAGTGTCCTACTTAAAGGAGGTGAAAGTAGCTATCTTGGTGTTTTTTTTGGTTTTTTTTTTTGACACCTTTAATATTTATGAATGTGAAAGGAATTTGAGTCGCCTGTAATGGGAAAGGTTAAGAACGTTGCATTATGAATGACCAATAATGAAAACACTCCCACCCCCTCCAGATATTGTAAATGTCAAATGACAGTTCAGATATGAAGGTTCTCAGGGGGTCTTCAAGTTATGAGTCACACATCCTGTGAAGAAAACGTTCATGTAGACCAACACTGCAGGAACACACCTCTTCTTTGGAAAATCTATAAATGCCAGGCTTCTTAGTTACTCATACACCAATAAAAATAAGTGTGATTAACCCGAACTTTAACTAGATTTCAGTTGTGTTTTAACACACACGCATGTGAGAATCCGGTGCTCAAATGCACACTTTTTTTGCATTACTTAAAATTAAAAACTAAAATCAGCAGGCGGCGCTGTAAACATTTTGTCCTGTTTACACCAAACAGCGGCTTATTAACTGACACTAGAACTGCAGTATTCTATCATGATCTCCACTGCTCAGTTTTTATGGGTTTCTGAAAGCAACCTGGATTATCTGCAGTGCTAAAAAAGCACTTCAGCTGCATTTTGGAATATTTTGTGCAGAAATGCAAAATATCGATATCTGCACAGAGCAGCTACTCCTTTTTAACGCTCAACACTGCCCTAGCCTTCCAGGTACACCTTCAGATTGTGGTGGTTTACAGATCTTTGTGAAGAAGTGACACCCTTTCATGTCCGTTCCTCTCACAATGTCTCCACCAAACGCTGCCTGGTTTTGCTTTCTCGAATCACACCAGGTGCTGCACGCTCATGAAAGAGTGCATATTGGTTTGAGTGTAGGCACGAAATGCGTCGTTCTGGGTGAGAGTCTGATGTGGCTTTTTTCAGCCCGGAACCTTCCTCAAGGTTATTTGAGATAGGAAATGGGGAATTCACTAGAACTTCAGCTGTTTACCAAACTGTGAGAGGAGACAAAATAGCTAAGACGGCCACTTCGGCTTAGACAGAGTGGAAATCCACAAAGCAAGGAGCAAAAGTTCGCTGTCCCAGCAGAAGAATCCATCCATACACTCCTGTTTGTGAATATCCAGTCAGAAGCAACATTATGGTGAACTTCTTGACAAACATTCTCTTTTGGGGGGGGACAGAGCTCCCTGCTTTGTCTCTATTGGTGAGTGCTTCACCATGAAAAAGCCCAAGATGATATGCCAATCTGACAAATTAACAAGACAGAATATGCAAGAAACATGCAAAATGTGTATGATTTCTGAAAGAAGATTACCACTGAGTGTACTTGCCAGCGTCCAAGGGTCGTGCTTTATTACGAAAGAGTTTTATTACAGAAATGTTTTTTGACCGTTCTGTTGGCGGTGGGATTACATGTCGAGTCATGTAGTATGTTTATGTGATTTATCGTTACATGGATTGGCTCCTGTCCAGAAAGTTTCTTAACCGCGTACCTTATCCTGCCTGGAGCCAGACGGAATATTACATTTTCATGATTTATAGCAAAACATGATGTCATATGAATTGAGTAAACAATTTTAAATTATAATTGTGAGCCAGGATTGAGTGAAACTGCTGGCCGCCCTTTTGTGTTCCTTCCAAATTTACTGACACAGTAGCTTCGTTAGTCATCCAGTTAGAACTTCAAGTGCCTCCACAGTCGGACAAGCTTAAATCCTGATAACATAGCTACTTAGCATAGGACTAGATGAAATTTCAAAGCCTCTTCAGAGTCACAAGTGAATCTCTATACTTTTTATCACGGTTTTCTCTTTGGCGAACATGTCTGGACATGTGGCTGATTACTGTAAAGTGAAAAGAGATGAGCTGTTCTGAGAAGAATGACAGGAACAGAAAGGGTTACAGGTTAAGCAGTTCGCTGTAATGCTATTCGTAGTATTGGGGTTGGAAGAGCTGTCTGAATTCTTAAAAGAAACATGACTACTGGGAATAATCGGGGGAATATTATTTAAAAATTTCATTCAGCGCTGCCCGCTTTTCATTAGTTTTTCTGAATCATGCTGATGAATCATTTGAAAATACATGACTGATGTAGACAGGGAGCG
>JAACJT020023001.1:0-27474 GCA_009936485.2 Gymnarchus niloticus | reverse complement strand
GGCATGAGGAATCCTTGAACGCCAGCACTCCAACAACACACAGAACATGTGAAGCAGGAGTGACAGCACTGATAGAACAGTTCATCCAAAGTCAATGACACTGATCCCTACCCATCTCTACACCCCAACCTATATCCTATAGTTGGGGAGTGAGTAGCTACCTGAGATCTTTGAAGTATTTTATTACAAAATAACTAATCCATTATCGTATCTCCCACATTACCAAATTCTTCAAACAGGAATGGCAGTTTTTCCATAGAATACCACAAAGCACAAGGGGTACCTACGCATCATCCATCATCTATCCACTTATCCTGGTTAGGGTTGGGAAAGATACTTATGCATGTATCAAATAATCTGTCAAAGTTCTCTGAATGTTTACCAGATAAATCTATCAACTATCTGGCTGGCATTGAGCAGAAGTCACATAAGACAGATGTGTAGTAATTGTGGAACTTTACTGTCATCCTTTGTCACAGAGGATGCATAAAAGATTGTAACATGTGCATGTATGAAAAAACAGACCAATTCAATAAGCAGCAACACAACTGAAAAGTATTAAAAAATGCACTGTTAATTGATCCATATTCCAACCACTTTTCCTGGTCAGGGTTGATGTCAATAAGAAATCAGTTTTGTTTCAAGAGCTGCATTTTTTCATTTTTCAAACAATGGAGCTATAGTGATGCCAGCAGAGACAACTTTGACCTTGACGGCTCAACCCCTCATGGGCCACTACAGGATGGAAAAACAATCAAACATAACTTTGGTGGAAAGTGTCACAGACATTTCAGAATACATCTGAAGTGTGCACTTTCTTCTAATGCTGAAAAAAAATCTGGGGGGGTGGCTAAGGGTAGAGGCCATGGTGGGGTAGGGGACAGGGTGGTGGGTTGGTAAGTTGTGTGTGTGTGTGTGTATGTGTGTGTAATGTGTGTCTCTGAACAATCACAGGCATTACTCAGCGGCTTCCTGTAAAGATTAGACCTTTATTTCTGAAATTCCAGATTGGTTTACTACCCAGCAGACCAGCTGTCCTGCAGGTGTCTGTAAGTCAGAGTGTTCATGGCAACTGATCATACAGCAACCAGACACCAAGACATACCACTTGAGATCAGGCTCACACCTGAATAACTGGGCCCAGATCCACATTTGGGAAGGTGGAGGATCAAAAAGAAAGAAACGATTCCATTCATGAATTTCAATTCACTGTTTAAGTGTAGTGCTACTTGTTAGAACAAAGGAAATGTTCTCTTTTTCAAGCAAATGAATATAATTTTCCTTGTGAAACATACGTTTTCTGGATATACTAAAATCAGGTAGTCCAATTTGTCCTGTATTTTTTAGCCGATATTATCTTTATTTATGGTACATGATAAAAATATTGTCTAGCAAGCTGCCCATTAACGTAAGCTTTTCAAATTGCATGCTTAGTGACCACAGATGGCAGCCATAAAACATTAAACAACCCTCATGACATCTCACCACACATCAATGAATTATCATCTTTAGAAAATGAAGCTTACAACATTTTTTTTTTTTCAATGAATTAAGTTATAATGTACTTGATTAGATGTGCCTATAGCTATTACCAGGAAGGACCCACCTTTGGCTTTGAGCTGCTTCAAGGATAGAGGAGCTGTGCATTCAAAGATGCAGAAAAGTCACTCGGCGCACCACTTATTTTTGCACTTGTGGCTTTCCTGTTGGGCCGAACCCCCATGAGAGATGCATTAGTGTGTGTGTTAATGTGTGTCCTGCTCTGGTGAGGGGGCATGGTGGTGCTGGTGCTGGTGACCCCCTGCTCAGTGATGAGCCTGCAAAATCATGGCTTCAAACACATACAGGAGGCAAAACTGAAGCAAGCCAGGTATTACCTTCCTCACAAACATGCTGAAATTCAAGGGTGTGAAAACATACACCACACAGATATGAACTGAATTACATCAAAATGTATACGCACCTCAGATAAACCATCAGGACCCAAATTTTTATACTATCAGAGCGTATCTCAGTTTCTTCAGGTACTCACTGCTGGTTCATGCCCATGTCTAGCCATAGTGGTCAACATATCCCCAATTCCCCGAGAAACACCATGTCTGCTTCCAAAAGTGAAAGCATGTCCAAAATTGCTTGGATCAGCCATTCTCATTTTTAGTTCAAACCTAAGTGAACCCCTTGACCCTGTCCATGTGCTGTGTGTATTCACTCTTTGGAGCAGGTGCATCCAATACATGCTTAGTGGCTCGTTTATGTCCAATGTAAATGTCATTTGACCAGTCTGCATCCTGCTTCTCTATCCTGGACCCTGAGCCATATCTAGCACTGTCAGCTCCCATAGTAGTCACTGAGTGGACATCCCCCCATGACCCACCATACCTGGACGTTGACAGGTTGGCAGGGGCTCTGTCTCCTTTCTCCCCTACATGTTCCTCAGCATATGCTGTGAGATTTGAAAGCTGCATAACCCCCCCACCCCACCTCTGCTAGGTCAGACTGTCAGATATTCAGCTAGACATATTACACAGCATTGATTCCCATTGTTAGAGACAGGCTTATAATAGGTATCTGTCATTCCATCTCACTGCTGTTTATTCAGTGAGAGTCTGAAGCCTATTCCAGGAATCACATTGAGGCATAGGACAGCATGCTCATTAGGGTACACACAATGGGAAAAACAAATTAGCCCAACAGCATGTCCTTAGACTGCGGGAGGAAAACACTGCAACACAGGGAGAACATGCAAACTGCACAGAGCAGGGTCAAGATTCAAACAAATAGCCTTGTAGGCTTGAGGCAACAGTGCAACCCAACAAACCACAGTGCAACTCTAAAACAGATATAAATAGCATCATAACAAAACATTTGTTTATTGGGTCTGAACAGCCTAGTCTTTCCATTGTATATTTCATGGCAAAAAGTTGCAGTCCAATAATGCCAAACCCTGAAGTGAACACCACTATCAAAATATACAAGTACATAAGCAATCCACAGCCTGGAATGACAAATAAAAATATGTTGACATTTATTTCCAGCTGCTAAATGGAATACTGCCAGCAGAGGGCAAACTGGAGCTACTAAATCTAGGCACTATTTCTGTAGGAGACTATCTACTGACTACCGAAGCAGTGACTGAGTGATGATTTGGGCAAGACACAGAGTGAAGGAGACCTGAGGAGAAGCTTATTAACTGGCCATAAACTTCAATTTCCTTGTCCCCCAACGGCATTTTACTATTCTTCCTTTTTAGCATGGCAATACTGTTGTGTAAAATGTAAATGTTGTAACCATTTCATACATTTTTATACATTTTATGCCAAACCAACACTAATTAGCTGAAATAAATGTAAATAACAAAATGAATATCATTTGGAAAATGTAGGAAACATTTTTATGGATCAGTAAATTGACCATTCATTACAACTTCTATTCAAAATATGAGGGATGTGATGTGCCTGAAGATGGGAAAAAAAAGAACAAGACCTAAGCCAACAATAGTCTGACTTTAATAGCTGTTGCAAAAACAAGATTTTAGAAAACTAACTATAAAGTACAATGAATGAATCCGTGTCTGCAAGTGTGTACAAATCATTACTAGCAGAATTCGATTTAATGAGCCACGAATTAAAGTGTCTGCAAATTGAATCCAAGTTATTGCTAGCAAAAAGTCAAATACTAAATTTTTTTTATTGCATTTACTCTGTGATGCTAAACTGCATTGCAGCTCCTGTCCATCCAGCACCTCAATCAGGTATCTGGTATTTGTGTTTATTGTGCTTAATGTGTAACGTTTAACTGAAGGCCTCATCAGCAGAAATATGGCATTCAATCCTGACTTATCCACATAACCAGTTCTGTTTCTGTCTTATGAGTGTTAATGCGGGAAAAAGAACATAATTCCACTTTAATCAGCTTCCAACAGCAGGTCGTTTCCTGGCTAGATTACATTATTTTACATCCCTAGAATTTACAAGATGGGAACCTTTGGAATGCCCCAGTATGATGGGTGTGATTTTTAAGCAGGTGAAAGAGCACACTGGCACCATAAAAGCACATTTTTCAAGGTTTTAAGCAGCTTCTTTACATTACTCATATATACTGTTTAAGGATGATCCAAATTTAATTAATCATACTAAAGTATTCCATTAAAAATAGTCTCACTAGCTCTAATTCTAGAAACTAATTATTAAAAAGCAAATGCTACAATATTCATACATGTATTTCTTTTTTAAACAGAGGAAGATATCTTAAGCTGTAATAGTGTATCAATTCTTTTAATATCTTTCCTATAGAATTGATATAGAAGTTTCTGTCCGTGTTCATTGACAGTTCCAGGTGCTTTTGAGCCAGTGCAGTTCAGGGGTCTCATTTAAATAATTTTGCATACATTTCACCATGAAAGCATGCTTATGTGAAAAAAAAAATAGTGTTTGCCAAAAAGATATTGGATTTGTAAAACCTGCTGCATGTACATTTGTACACAATTTCCCCTTTATAAATCTGAACTATCTTGTAAACATGCATACACGAACGAGACTGAGATCTGGCCTAGTTGCTTCCAACAGTTAACTATAAATGATCAATGCAAATGAGCTTCCTGTTCATATAATACACAAATCAAGCCCTTCTGTCAATAAAAAAATGAAAAGAAATTTTGAATAGTACGAGATAGAGACATGACAAAATGTTATATTTAGAGATGTGCCAGTCCGATATTCAGTATCAGTAAAGGCATTTCACTTCTTAATGAACGATACAAATAACCACACATTACCAAAATTTAATGACCGAACAATGTAATGCTTTGATCAGCATAAAATAAGCAATTCTCTTTTTTAATGGTGGAGGTTGTGAAACTTTGTGTGGGAATAGTATGCTAATGTGGCTTACACAAATAAATGGAAAATCAATAAATCCCACTTCAAATTATCTAGACTTAGTTTGTCACAGCAAAGTGCAGCTTGGCATGCACCCGGTCAATTAGCTGGTTTATCTGCATTTCCCTTCTTCCCGATGGGAGTCATCATTTCCTGATTTATTCAAAATGCTGTGTATCCAAGCCCCTGGGTTGCCCTAAATATATGCAACTTCTCACGTCATGTCATCTTTTATAAATCCCGTATTTTGCGTAGAAAGCCGCATCTGCATGTTTCAGGCACCTTTTTGTACGTATGTAAGCTTTAGAAATGTGCCCCCTCGTCCTTACCAAAACTAATCCATAAAGTCAACAGAAACAGTTGTCCAACTTTACGTTTAATAGAACACTGTCTGGTCTGATACCCAAAGTCAGTCTCAAGGTTAAAGTGTGCTAATCCAGGGTGTTATAGCGATCACATTCTTGATCACGAGACTTGTATTAAAATTAAAAATTAAAGTTAAATTTGAAACATGCATAGCTTTTAACTGGGCAAATTTTGATTCTACAAGATCAGATATCAATTTTTACTGAGGTCCTAATCGACCAGGGACCATTTCTCCATGGGAGATTTAAATGAATTAATACAATATAGCTATGACTAGACACAAATTAAGTTGTGGCAAATTGTATTATACAACTGAAATGATCATAAACTATGAGAAACAGCAGCTTAGAGTGAAATAGCAATGTTGTATTTCTACAAACTGTCAGACAGAAGAAGTTCACCACAAATTTTGCCTGCAAAAAATTGGTCACTTAGAACAACAACATACAAGAGCAGTTGCCAGCTGGTGAAGTTGTTTATTGAACTTGGCAATAACTTCAGAATTTAGAAGCTGTGGTCAAATAACACTTTTACGGCCAGGTAAAGAAATGAATGCAG
Organism: Gymnarchus niloticus; assembly: GCA_009936485.2. Classification (NCBI taxonomy): domain Eukaryota; kingdom Metazoa; phylum Chordata; class Actinopteri; order Osteoglossiformes; family Gymnarchidae; genus Gymnarchus; species Gymnarchus niloticus. The sequence goes on along the minus strand of JAACJT020023001.1, from coordinate 21,673 downwards.
CTGAGAAAATAAGTTTTGCCGATGCACTGCTTGCAGGAATCGACAGTATCTGAAGAGCGGCATCTGAAAATGTGTTGAACTTTGATGCAGATTTGATCAAAAAATCATAACAATTTATGTCGGGCTTGAAATCACCTATTTTCAGTTTAAGTAAAAGTGAAGCCATCTGTTCAGCAGCATTGTTTGGCTTCCTCGCCTGACACTCTGACATAACTGACAGGTCAGTGATGATTTGAGATTTAGGCTGGTCAGCTTCAGCACCAATCATCAGTTGCAAGAGTTTCTGTGTGCCTAAAACTTCACCACTGCATGTCATGCACAAGAAGTAGAGTCAGTGGAGTCTTCCTGAGCAATCAACACCAAAAACCTGTGTAATTCAGTTTTTCCATGCTGCAAAAACTCAGCAGATCAGCACAATTGGATTGAAGCCTTCACTGCCTCCCTTAACCTTGTTATACTAAAGTTTACCTAGTTCACATACAGTAAAAACTGAAAACTAAATTGCCAAAACTAGTACCACAACTGCCTCAGGCTTTTGCTTTAATTGCTGTGCCTGCTCTCTGCACTTTATTAATCTACTCCCCTTGTTTTTCTTCTGTGCTAGACTGGCATCCTTTTCAGGATATAGCACTACTCTCTGGAAAAGGCTACACGCACATTGTGGCCCTACACTGGGTGAGCAGTAATGGAAAACAGGTACATGTTTGGTCATATTCATGCTGCTTTCACAGGTCATTGCTGCTCTTGGTGTTCATTAGTTCCTCACCAATGTCATTTAATCATAGCATTATAAAATATACATTGAAAGGAAAGTGGGCATCAAATTAGCTTCCTCTTATCTTGGAAATACAATACATGAAACAAATTACAGAGCAGAATTTCAAACCGTCCTCCTCTTATTTCAGCAATAACAGTCTGACAAAACCACCTGAGGCAGACTAAGGCTCTTATTCTATTTCTGTTCTCTGGATTGATCAAACCTTCAGTCCACCCATGAATCAAAACATCTCTAGCAAACCTCTCCGCCTTCATTAATGTCATGAAGACGTGTAAGATGTGTTACACCCTGAGCAGCTTCCCTGCAGATGCACATGAATATGCTGACCACTGTGGCAAGACATGGACATGAACCAGCAGTGAGTACCTTAAGAAACTGAGATATGCTCTGATAGTATAAAAATTTGGGTCCAGATGGTTTATCTGTGGTGTGTACACATTTAGATGTAATTCAGTTCATATCTGCGTGGTGTATGTTTTCACACCCTTAAACTTCAGCATGTTAGTGTGCAAGGAATGTAATACCTGGCTTGCTAGAGTTTTGCCTCCTATATCTGTTTGAAATGGGACTTGGCAGGCTCATCATCAACGAGGCTGAGCAGGGGGTTACCAGCACCAGCACCACCATGCCCCCTCACCAGAGCAGGACACACATTAACACACACACTAATGCATCTCATTTAGCAGATGCTAATGTCTTGGTTTTTAATTAATGCCCAAGGGATAAACATGGCATTATAATCAGTGTTTCATCAGAATTTTTTTTAAACTTCATACAAATGAATCTCAGATGAATTTGTAATCCTTTTCACTGTTGCCCTTAATTGCATTGTCTGAGGAACACTTTTTCTATACCCATTTTTAAAATTCATTTTCAAACAGAAATGAATAATTTGGCATCACGTGGACATGAGCCAGTGAGAACGGATCATGGGGAAACAAGACTGATGTTGACTGACTGGGGGTAACTGTGACTGATTGATGAACACAAACCGGAACTTTACTTAGGGATCAGTAGACAGGGCTCAGACTAGGTCAGGATGGGTCAGGAGGTCAGGCACAAGAGGTTCAATGACAGAACAGTGGGCTCCAGAGAGGACAAGGCTAAATAGGGTCATCTGGTAAACAAGAGAAGTGTCCTCTGGTGGTGGTCCTGGGTGGTGATGCAACATTTGGGGGGTTTGGAAAAAAGTACGCCAAATAAACATAATCATTACATTCAGATCTGTAGCCAAAAAATATAAGCATTGGTCAAACTGATATGTGTTCATATTAATTAAATATAAAAATGGTTAAAAGTATGGAATGCATAATATTTTTGTTGCCCTGTCTTATGTCTGTCTAACCAGTCTGTAACTGCAGCGGAATTAAATAACATTTATCAAACTTTGCATAAATTTCAATGTGAGAATATGTGAACACCAAAACTAAAAAACTGGTGTGTGCAAGGAAAACTAGATTCATCAAACATGGTGGACATACAATTAAACACATCATTTCTTAGTGACTGCCCAATTTCCGCACACAAACAACCATAAATGGTCAATGCAGGTTAATTTCCTACTCATATAATATGCAAATCAAGCCCTTCTGGTTGGAAGTCAGATGATGACAACAGAGGAAAAAAAGAGGAACTTTGAACAGTGCAAGGTAGAGGTCCTGCTGTTGTTAGGTATAGACATTACAAAATGTTATTTTTGGCCACCTCAGCACACGTATCACAAATAAAAAACAGTGTGTTGAATGGCAAGACATCAGCGCTGCTGTAAATTCCATCATTACGCACTAAACCCGAAATATAAAAAAAGTGGTCATGAAGGAGAAAATCATATTTTGCTTACATTCACACAGTAATGAGTGAGGCTGTTCTAAGCATAAATACATCATTCAAAAAATGTTGATTTTTGAGATTTTTGAGGTTTCTTGGGAACTGTTATTCCTAGATAAAAAGTTAGGATGTTAAACCTAAGAGGATTTTGCATCCTACTTGTTGTTTGCAAAAGTTGCAATACATCCATCCATCCTTTTTCCAAACCACTTTAACGTATTCATAGTCACAAGAAGAGGGGAGGAGGGGCTTTGGGCTGGAGCCAGCCTAGGGCACAAGGAAGTTGAAAAACATCTTTTTGATTTTCAGTATTATGTCAATTGTTAACTAGCCTGCAGATGTACTTTGTTGATCACCAACGTGCATTTCTAAAAAATATTAACTTGAATATTAATTAAGGTTGTCAAATCTTGGTAATTTCCACCACAGTCAGAGCTGAAGATAGAGAAAAAGAAAAATCTTTCTGCACAAACCTACATCTGCATTGTCAAATTTTGGCATACATATGGGATTTATAATACCGGGTGCGTTATGTGGTGTCACATCAGAGCAGTCTGATGTGGTACGTGAGATTGCTGCTTCTGAATGATAGATGCAAAATAAGTATGCATGAACAAAAGTGTTAAGTGGAAAAACAATAAAGCCCACTTTTTTAGACATGCTGTTTTTCACAGTATAGTGCGGCTTGGTCATATGAATTGATGGTACGCGAGTGGTCATTTAGCTGGTTTGTGATGGGTATTGTCTTTAGCCGATTTATTCAGAAAGTTGTCTAAGCATTGCCTCCGAGTTTCCATAAATATTGTTGTCACCCCTTTGTAAATGTCATCATTTATGCACCCTAAGTGTTGTGCCCTTAGCTGTAAGTCTCGGTGTGGGGTGTTGCTGTACATAGTTTTTGACTGGAGAGTGGCAAGTAAATGGTGTGTGTTGTGCCTTTTTGCACTGGCCCACACACTTGCTATAAAATCAAACAATTTTAAACTGAGGTGAATTGAACATACCAGCATTATTGGCCTTTCTGACAAAGATAGGATAATGGCATAGCAGTAAACAATTCAGAGTATATAATTAAGCATAAAAAGAATGTATTTGCATTTAAAAAGTGCCATTTAGTGGTGCACTAATTTATAGTAACAAACAAGGCACCAGTAAAATCAAAATTAGCCTGTAGTACTTTGCAGAATAGAGTCGTGAGTGTACAGCATGTAATCTATATCCATTAGGATGCTGAATGCGCCTGGACATGCACATTGTTTATCATTCACTGCTTTATCAACGTGCTTTATGTCAGCACCTGGAATTGCTTTATGGATATTTTGCTTTGTTTGGTCATCTCTTGATTTCATTATTTTTTGCAATGTTTAAAACAGAATGGGAAATCAGAAATGTTAAATCTTCTAAAATATTTTGTTTTCGAAATTATTGCACATAGGTGGGGGGCACAGCAGCTCAGTGGTCAGCACTGCTGTCTTGCAACTTTAGGTTTGGGGGTTCAATCCCTGGCTCTGTGTGCTTAGAGTTTATATGTTCTCCCTTTGCATTGCCTGCAGGATAGCCTGCAATAGATGTGCAGTTAGATTATATGTATGTAAATCTATACCTTCTGATTGGGCTCTGAGAGGGAGCCACAGTGTCCTGGTTCTGCAGTGGGGGGCACAGTGTTCCTTTTCTGCTGTTGTGTGTAAATATGGTAGTCCATGCATGAGACTGGCATGCCTGACTGAAGGGCTCATTCTTAATTCAGAATGATGTATTTTAGTGTCAGTTTAATTGGTACCAGGAGAACCTAAGTACGCATAGCAGATTACAGGAGCGGTTTCAAATGAGCAAAGCCAAGGCACCTGAAGGATCATCTTTCTTAGTGATTCATTTTACCTAAGCTTCACTCACTAGCTTTGCACTTTCTTCTGCAGCCAGCTGTTTAGCATCATTCATTCTGAATTTGCCTTCTTCTCTGACATTAGGGAAAAATTGCTGTGGGTTTATTATGCCTCTTCCCTGCCTCATTTTACAAGGCCTCTAAATTTCTGTTTTGGAAACTGTCAAATAAGAACATTAACTTGGTGTAAGCTTTCCTGTAATTTGAAGAGGGTGCTAGAGAAAGAATGTATGTCTCATGTCCCTAGATCCTCGTGAACATTTCCATCAAACTGACTGGACAACCTCTTTGTTGTGTCTGATGGATTCAGTGTCGTTTCAACTACAGGTATTTAAATTTTAAAGGTAATCTGCAACCTTGAATAGGAAAAAATTACCAAAAACAAAATGGCCAGTGGATAATTTTATGTAGGCTGTTGTCATGGAGTGGGGCCTTAGAAGCAGAGTCTTACCTTGTGTTTACTTGTGACACTGTGTCACACCCACACACACACTTGTAGTTTGCACTGCTGACACCTCATCTGGGGCCGGCCTGCTTCTCCAGTCTTGTTATACCATGGTGACGGTGCCAGAGGCAGACTGCCCTGTTTCACTCTTTCAGGAACTGAGCCTGCAGGATGAGATGTGTGCTGTCGGAGAAAGCCTCGGCGGATTATTCCCCAGGGCTCTGGGCTGGACGACAGGCGGCCCCCCAGATCCCGTGTACCTCCAGGCAGCCGTCATCTTCCAGAGACTTCATGTGGAGAAGGCCACTGCACGCAGGCTGATCGACTATGGGGAGAAGACAGCACCGGCAATCCCCGTGACTGAGGATGAGGTGTGGCGACACTGGGCCTACCAACTGGCCTTCGACACCCTCAAATGTGAGTAGAGGCTTTTATCTTCATCATGGTCATGAGAAAATGAGGCTGTTGAATGAAAAGAGGAAGTATAAAAGCTTGCACTCATTTTCAGGCACAGCTGAAATCTTATTACAGAGGTGTGCTCTTTATGCTCAGTGCAATTTTTCAAAAGATATTACATTCATCAGGCTTTCAAGATATACTTTTCATTAAAAATGCTGTGTGTTAACAGCTTCTGATTAAATATATATATGATGTTCAAGTCTTTGAATGAATTTGTAATATGAATAAAAGCCCACACAAATAACGTTGGTAAGACAGTAGAGAGTCTGCAGGATGGTCCATCCTCACGCCTGTGTTCCTGTTCAGCTTGCTCATCTGAAGTGTATTATCTCATTGTCAGATCAAAATCTCTACTCACTTCGCTTGCTGCCAAGACTACAACAATAGACAAGTGTTCCGGGCATCACGTGACTCGGTTTGTTTACTGCCATAACTTAAATGATTCAAGCAGCACAGATATCCACTGTTTGGTGGATATCATGTGGTAAACACAAAATCAATAAATTAAATATTTCTGATCCTCGCACTGGTCCCAGAACATTGCTAAGCAGGCAAGAGCTATGCTAGATAATATTTCTGTAAACATTTATAAGCCATTTATATTTGGAATGTGTATTTGATGAGGTTAAAAATATTTAAATCATGACTCGGATTCGTGTTATTTCAGTGAGCCTCTATTGTATTTCTAGAGTTGGTGGCAGTGCTGGCGGAGGCTGCGTTGGGCTGTACTGATTGGGCTTTCTAAAAGTCTGTGTATTGTCCACGATATCGATAAATATTGATCACACACTTCATAGCACTCTTGATCTGGTTGCTCCACTGAAGAAGAAAATGCTTAAAGATAAGAAAAATGCTCATTGGTATCCCTGTGAACTTAATAAAACTTAAAGAAACTGGAGCATAAATGGTGTTCTAACTTAGTGGTTTTCAAGGTTGCCATGAAAGAAAGCCTTTTAAAGTATAAACAAGCCCTAGTCACAGCTAGATCCACCAGTCTCTCCAGGGTGATAGGAAATAGCAAATCAATGCTAGGTTCCTATTTGATTCTGTATCAAAACTAACTAGGAACCCTTCATAGTTCAATTCAATTTAATTCAGTTTTATTTCTATAGGCTCTTTAACAAAGAGCATTGTCACAATCACTTTACATAGTTCCGGGCCCAAGATCCCCAGAGAGTAAGCCAAAGGGGACAGTGGCAAGGAAAAACTCCCTCAGGAGGAAGAAACCTTGGGAGGAATCGGACTCAAGGGGGAGACCCATCCTCCTGAGGCCTGCACCAGGCAGAACAAGTTCATTAACCATGTTCGGTCCTATTCCTGCAATGCTTGTTAAAGAAATTGCTCCATCTATTAGTAGTAGCTGTTGTCAAAACTGTTCTTGAAAACACCTAAGCTTAGTCCTAGTGACTTAGCAAATTATAGACCTCTCTCAAAACTTCCCTTTTTCTCTAAAATCTTGGAGAAAATTGTAGCAAAGCAATTGTACTCCTTTCTACAGAGTAATATCATCAATGAAGTATTTCAATCAGGGTTGAGAAAACATCACAGTTCTGAAACTGTGTTAGTGAAAGTCAACAAATCACCTGCTCGTGGCCTCTGATAGTGGTGATCTTTTCCTGCTATGGCTTTAAGGTCTTAGTAGAACATTAATCATCTAATTAATCATCATGACATTCTTTTAGACCAGCTAGAATCCTTAGCTGGTATTAAAGGGCAGGCCTTGTCCTGACTATGGTCCTATCTTACAGACTGCTACCAGTTTGTTCATGTTAACAATGAATCCTCTGATTGTACCAGAGTTAGATATGGTGTTCCACAAAGATCACTGTTGCGCCTCCTGCTGTTGGCAACACAATTAGAAAATATGGTATTGATTTCCACTGATGATGCACAATTATATGTAACAGTTAAACCTGGTGAATTATCATAATTATCAAAGACTGAAGATTGTTTATTATTAGATATTAGGAGCTGGATGGCAAGCAATTTTCTAATCCTAAAACAAGATGAAACACAATCAATGCTGTTTGGTCTAAGAGTAGTTTGAGATCAGCCTACTGATGTAAAATGCTCATTTTAACAGAGCTCACTGGTTAGAAGTCTGTATCTTAGTGGACCCAGACCTGTCCTTTGATGCTCACATTAGGAGTATCACCAGAACAGCTTTCCTCCATCTGAGGAATATAGTCAAAGTTCTGAAAATGATGTCCTTCGATGATGCTGAAATACTAACTCATGCCTTTATCAGTTCCATATTGGACTATTGCAACACTGTTCTCTGGATATAATTCTGGATTCAGCTATTCAAATAAAATTGAATTGAACTGAATTGAAAAAAACTGCTTTGAATGTAACAGTCAGTCCCAATTCCCGTGTTTCATTCATCCTGACAAGCCATCTGTCTGTTTCCTGTGCCACATTTCCTGTCTTTGTTTGAGTCAGTATCAGTTTCCATTGTCACTTATTTACAGTAGCTATTGTCTGTAAAGTGAGAAAACAGTATTTCTCGTTAGTGCGGTTCATGCTGCAGCATTACATATTTTTAATGTTATTCAATACCCAACAGGGAGATGGGAAGGTCACATATGACATCTAAAATGAGTCCATCTAAGAATGGCAATAACTGAATCTAAAGAGAAATAGATCCTAGGACAGGCTACTTTATAAATAAAGTACAGGCGCTGATCTTTGGGAATTGTGCTAAGAAAAAAAAGAGTAAAGCTAAACAAACTTGCATTATCTCATAGTACATTATATCAGTCTCAACAGTGGTATCTGTATGGTAAAACAGAAGTAATGCTGCTTGGTCTTAGAGTGCTTCGAGAACAGATTGATGTAAAATTTAATGGATGCTCACGTAAACAAAGCCCATTGGTTAGAAATATTGGTGTCATAGTTGACCCAGACCTGTCCTGTCCTCATTAGCAATATCACTAAAACAGCTTTTTTCCATCTGAGGAATATAGTCAAGGTTTGGAAAATGTAGTCCTTCAATGATGCTAAGAAGCTAACTTGTGCTTTTATCAGCTCCCAATTGGATTATTGTAATGCTCTGTTTCCTGGATGTAACTCAGGGTTGTTACACAGACTCCGGCTGGTGCAAAATGCTGCAGCAAGAGTGCTAACTGGAACTCAGAAGTTCGATCATATTAGTCCTGTATTGTCATGTTTACATTGTCTTCTTGTTAAGGCTCGCACTGACTTTAAAGTACTATTACTTACCTATAAGGCCTTGCATGGTTTGCCTCCAGAATATCTGTCTGATTTTTTGGTTCCTTACTTCCCCCCTCCCGTTTGCTTCACTCTCAGGGGGCAGGTTATTTATTGATTTAATTCAATTCAATTTTATTTATAAAACAATAAGCACTGTCACAAAGCGCTTTACATAGTCCCGGGCCCAGAGTCCCCAGAGAGTAAGCCAATGGCAATAGTGGCAAGGAAAAATTCCCTCAGAAGGAAGAAACCTTGGGAGGAACCAGTTTTTTCTTGATGTTGGAACAAGAAATTTCTGGCCATCCACCTCCTAATATCTAACAGACAGTCCTCAATCTTTGACAGCTGAGGCAATTCACCAGGTTCAACTGATATGTATAGTAGTGTGTCATCAGCATAGGAGTAGAAATCAATTAGTTCCAAGAGTGACAAATGCAATGCTGGGCTGCAGAGCATTCTCCTATAGAGCTCCACAGTTGTGGAATGGTCTTCCAGCAGCAGTCCGGGACTCTGGCTCACTGTCTATTTTTAAGTCTAGGCTTGAAACGCACCTCTTTAGTATAGCTTACAGAGACCTTAGGTAGCTACTGACTCCCCAACTATAGGCTGAGGTGTAGAGCTGGGAGGGGATCAGTGCCATTGACTTTGGATGAACTATTCAGTCAGTGCTGTCACTCCTGCTTCACATGTTCTGTGTTTTTTTGGAGTGCTGGCGTTCAAGGATTCCTCATGCCCGTGTCCCCATTGGCCTTTCCCTCATAGTTATGCTGCCATATGTTGTTATGCTGGGGCTCTTGCTGTTTTATTGCAATTATTCTGCTGCCTTAAATTGCTGCTCTGCTCATGCACATTCTCCTTTCCCCACGCCCAACTCTTTGAGGTGCTTCTTTTGGAGGTTTGGATTCAAGAGATCCCTGCATCGTCTGCTGGCCTACCACACCCTCCCTCCACTTCAGCTGTCCACCCTGACCGGCTTGCTGCTTCTTGAGCCACCAAACCTACTCTTCAATCCTGATCACCTAACTGCATCCTCCAATACCCTGTTGTCCTCCTGACTGTTATACAACGTCATTGTTCTTACTTATTGTACTAATGAATTTGTCCTGCCTGGTGCCGGCCAGAGGAGGAAGGGCTTCCCCTTGAGTCTGATTTCTCCCAATGTTTCTTACTCTTGAGGGTTTTTTCTTGCCACTGTCACCTTTGCCTTACTCTCTGGGGACCCCGAGCCTGGAACTATGTAAAGCGCTTTGTGACAGTGCTTCTTGCTGAAGGTGCTATATAAATAAAATTAAATTGAACTGAATTTATGTTTTAGGATTGTTAATTTAAGATTAGGCTACTATTAAACATATAGGTTTACAGGGGTCATATTTACCAATGCTCAAGAGATTTCCAGTGTATCAAATTTGTTTATTGCAGCAAGTTAACCCAAATATCTGCTAGCAGTCATTATTATTGTTATGTAATGACTTCTAAAAACTGCTTCACTGCTCATTGCAGATCACGAGCTCCTTGAAGACATCATGACTGACAGCTGCCTCTCCAACTCGATAGTGAGTGTGAAGTACTGCTATTTCAACCTTTAAAACTGTTCACCCACATGCTTACAGACATTCCTGGCATCTGTCAGATTTATCTGTTACTTGGCTGTTGTGTTTAGTTTCTCAGACGTTCATCATAAAGCATCCATTTCTGTACACCAAAAGACATTGAAGTGTGTTCGTCTTATAATACACTATGGGTAAAGTAAAATCTTTTATATTCTTATTAGATCACGGGGTCTTAATTTTATGTTTTTAGGTTGTTATGGTAAAGTTCAGGAACAATATTTCTGTTTTATCTAATCCTAATGGATTAAAAAGAGCAAACTGAGTCCACTGTGACAATGGCTGACCTTCGGTCACCCTGCTGGCATCCAGTACAAACACAGCATCTGAAGTTAAACATCTGAAAAAGGTGCTCTTCTGTTGTTTCAGTTCAGTACATATTTACCATTCAGCTTAATCCCTGTCTGTTTGACCTGGCCAGTGATCATTAAAAAGTATTCTTCCATGTGATCTGTTTGAATTTAAAAACCCAGTTTAAATGCAAAACAGTACAATGTGACATTCAAATTAAAATTGAAAAGCAAAATGTGTAGTAACAGAGTAGTCATCTAGACACAAACACAGAGAGCAAAAGAATTTTCTTTTATAAGTTTATTTGTAGTAAGTCAGTTACCAATGTGTAAGAAGCAGAATCTGTGGGAGTTTCGTGCATGCCAGCAGTTCACGGTGACCACAGAACTAATGTAACTGTCAAAAGATCCTTATATCCTTCTCTTCTGTGAACTGTGTTTTTTCTACTGTTCAATGGATTTGAGCACAAGGCTCAGAGGGATAGGCATCCATTCCACTGTTCTCTGCTGGTTTTCAGATTGTTTAACGTGTGTGTTCGGTGTTTAATGAAAGTTTGAGTGTTTTTTGAGTGTTTAAAAACTCAAAAACTCCTTCTTTGGAATACCACTGACACCATGAAACACACTGCGTAACCTGTAGGCTTACTTGAGATGATTTTTGGACGTAACTGAAGAGGTTGGACAGATGTCAGACTGCGTTTGCCACCTTTAAGGATGACTCCCAGCTGTTTTTCAGCCAGGGGAGATACCATTAAAATATGAAGGAGTGCATGACACACAGCGACAGATGTGACTCAGATTTAGGACATGTGTGTAGGTGACAGTTCTGACAAGGACAGTAGAAAATTGAACTGAATTGAATTGAATCAGTTTATTCACTAAATGCACAAAGTACATAGGAATTTGACCCGGTAATACAGTGCAGTAGAAATTAAGAATAAGAATTAAAAAGGTTACAAATAGATCATTAAAAAATAAAAAAAAGCAGCAACAGCAATAAATAGAAAACAGCAACAATAAATAGAACAAAAAATGAGCTTAATAGTATGAATGTAGCACAGTCTATTGTAGTGCTCTTGAAAGATTATTAAGAAGGTGTATGGCCTTCAGAAAACAACTATTAAGGTGCCTGGTGGTTCTGGTGTTGATTGAATCGAACCTGCAGCCAGAGGGGAATCGACTAAACAGGATGTGGGCTGGGTGGGATGGGTCTGACACAATCATGCCAGCCCGCTTCCTGGCTCTCACATCATGCAGAACACTCACAGGCACCTGCTCCTGGTCTGTGAGCCTCCTGGCTGTTTGCATGATACGTTCCAGCCTGTGTTTTATTGCAGCAGTGGATGATGGGTACCACACTGTGATAAACAAGGTAAGAATGCTTTCAATAGTGACTCTGTAGAACTGCATTTAGACATTAGAAGACATGTCAAGTTTCTGCAGCAACCTGAGGAAAAACATTCTCTGGTGAGCTCGTTTGGTGATAGTGGTGGTGTGAGTCTTCCATCTCATATCTCTGCTAATTGTTGTTCCCAAGAACTTAACAGAGTCTACGCTAACTTTAACTGTTGTATTGTTGATGAGTAGTGGTAAATGTGGAGGTTGCCCTTTGTGAAAGTCAATGATCATCTCCATGGTTTTGTTGATGTTAAGCTCCACGTTACTATCCTTACTCCATGCTACTAGCTGTGTCACCAGGTCCCTAAAGGCTGACTCATCATTGTTCTTGATGAGGCCAAGGACAGTGGTGTCATCAGCAAACTTCTCAAGCTTAATGGCTGGATGGTGTGAGGTAGTCATTGGTATAAAGGGAGAACAGGTATGGAGAAAGAACACAGCTTTGTGGAGCGCCGACGTTGGTGGTAAGGGGAGCCGACAGGTGCCTGCCCAGTTGAACCTGCTGCTTCCTATTGGATAAAAAATCTGTAATCCAATCATAGATGGGGCATGGTACCTGTAGATGTAACAACTTAGTGTACAAGATGCCAGGGAGGATAGTATTAAAGGCCAAACTGAAGTCCACAAACAGTGCTCTGACATAGGTGTGGCGCCTATGTAGGCCCTGAAGTACGTGAGGAGGCTGAAGTTTAATGGATGCACACTTAAACCAAGCACATAGGTTAGAAATCTTGTTGAAGATCTGAATTGAATTGAATTGAATTGAATTGAAGTTCACAGCATCATTTGCAGAGCAGCTGGCTCTGTAGGCAAACTGTGAAGGGTCAAAAAAAGCTTCTGTGATAGATTTAAGATAGGACAGGACAAGTCTCTCAGAGCACTTCGTGACAAAAGATATCAACACAACGGATCTGTAGTCATTCAGGCATGTAGTCCTATCTTTCTTGGGGACTGGGATGATTCAATTTAATTCAATTTTATTTATATAGCGCCTTTAAGAAGAAGCACTGTCACAAAGCACTTTACATAGTCCCGGGCCCACAGTCCCCCAAGACTAAGCCAGAGGCAACAGTGGCAAGGAACAACTCCCTCAGGAGGAAGAAACCTTGGGAGGAACCAGACTCAAGGGGGAAGCCCATCCTCCTCAGGCCAGCACCGGGCAGGACAAATGAATTAATACAAATCAGAACAATAGATACAAATAAGAACAAATCCTATAACAGTCAGGAGGACAACGGGGTATTGGAGGTTGCAGTCCAGTGATCAGAGCAGGTTTGGTGGCTCAGAAGGCTGCAAGCTGGTCAGACTGGACAACTGAAGTGGAGGGAGGGCGTGGTAGGCCAGCAGACGATACGAGGATCTCTTGAATCCGAACCTCCGAGGGAAGCACCCTAAAAAATGGGGGGCACGGGGGAAAGAGAATGTGTGTGAGCAGAGCAGTGATTTAAGGTGGAAAAATAATGGGAAATAAAATAGCAAACAAAATAGCAAGCGCCCTGGCATAACTATATATGGCAGCCTAACTATGACGGAGAGAGCAATGGGGACACAGGCATGAGGAATCCTTGAATGCCAGCACAACAACATCACACAGTCCATGTGAAGCAGGAGTGACAGCACTGACAGAACAGTTCATCCAAAGTCAATGGCACTGATACCCACCCAGCTCTACACCTCAGCCTGTAGCCTATAGTTGGGGAGTCAGTAGCTACCTAAGGTCTCTGTAAGCTAGACTGAAGAGGTGTGTTTTAAGCCTAGACTTAAAGATGGAGAGTGAGCCAGATTCCTGCACTGCTGCTGGAAGACCATTCCACAGCTGCAGAGCTCTGTAGGAGAATGCTCTGCAGTCCAACGTAGGTTTTTTCACTCTTGGAACTAATAAATAACCTGCTCCCTGAGAGGAAAGCAAACGGGGAGGAGTAAGGAACCTAAAGATCAGACAAGTAACGATAATGGATGCTTTAAAGCAGGGTGGTACCTGGCATTCAGAGATGGGCTGCTTGAAGATAGATAGATAGATAGATAGATAGATAGATAGATAGATACTTTATTCATCCCCTCAGGGAAATTCAGGATGGATGAAAACACTGGTGAGAGCTGAGTAGCACAGTGCCTCAGTATGGCTGGGGAGACACCATCCGGTCCAGGGTCTTTCTTTCTATTCAGCCATGTAAACAACTTAAAAAACGTCCTTCTCTGTGAAGCGGGGGGCGGGGGGGGAGGGATGTGTATGTGCCAGTGGTGAATGGCCACTCATACCTAGTGTATAAGGTGTTGAGCTTTTTTAGTTATAATTTGTGATTGCTTTGAGTGTGTTCCAGACCGCCATTGAGTCCTAGGTGTCAGAGTTACGCTCCAGTCTGGCTTTGTAGTCCACTTTGGCTGATCTAATAGCCTTCTTGAAGTTCTTTCTAGCCAGCCTGAAAGTATCCATATCACCTTCCCTGTACGCTTTCTCTTTATGACGCCTTAGTTCTCTTAGTTCCCCCTAAAAGAGAACATGAAAAACCTGTGATGATGTGAAACAGAGATGCCTCTCTGACATCATCAAATACACATTCCAGGCACATGGGTTTGTATAGCTCTGCTGTATCTCCGCAAAAAAAGGTACTTTCAAACCTGTAAAGAAAACAGGATGGCATTTGGTGTCCTCTTGGAATGGAGGGATCAACTGCTGGAGAAGGAACCTCCTCAGGAGGGCTCTCCAGGATCATCTCCCAAGCCCCCTGGGCTTCTTTTCATGTTTTTGACCTTGCCTCAGAGACTCCTTGGTTTTAAGGGGCAGGGCTGTCCAAGATGCACTTCTTTGACTTATGGGGGTCATAGAGACCCCTGGCTACCCTCTACATAGACTGTGTGTCTGTGTTCCTCTAGCCAGCTGACATGATGAGTCTTGCCATGGTCATGTTGTATGACCTCCAACACAAGAAGTTTGCCCCCCAGAAGCAACCCAGCTCTGACCAAGAGGAACGACTGGCAGTTGTGGAGGAGGTGGAGCACTGTCTGAACAGGTCTGTATCTCAACTCCTGGGCTACTACCTTTTTTGCCAAGTGAATACAAGACCATATGACCAGCTTGAAAGCAGAATTAGCCCAGTGAGCTGTTGCACTTTGTATCCATTTCTTTTCAACTCCACCTTGACAAATGTGTCTGTTGTGCAGATAAAACTCTGTCAGTGGGTGTGGTTTTGGTGATGGGTATGATAGCCAACTACCTCTGCTACTCTCTCCTGTCCTGCTGTGGTTTCTCTCACCGTAGATTCTCCTCATAAATGTCACCCTCCTTCACTGAAGGTCCAAGACCAAGCTGGCAGCTTCCCTGGCCCGCTGCCGGATCAGACGTGGCCTTCTCTCCATTGATGCCATTCTGCCAGAGTCTGTGAGGAGGAGGCAGGAGCAAGCTTCTGCACTGCCTCTGTTTACCTGGATCAACAGCTTGAAGACCTGGTGGGCTCACCAACCTGCTGCCGTTGCTGTTACCTTTATTATGAGATTCCGAACCTTTAACTGTTAACCCCAAACCCTCACCCTCACCAACCTTCTGTCCCTGCTGATATTACTGTTTATTATTATGATATTTTTGCCAGAAAAATGTTTGGATAACAGAAGTAATCCCCCTGCCTCAGGTTTCATTAGATTGTACACATGGTAACGCTATGGTTTAAAAAAACCAACACTGTGTATCTTTTGGGGCATAACTCAGGAACTCACATTCTGTTTAAATGTAAGAGGTTTAAGTGTGGTCCATTTCTGCCAGTTTAGGTTTTCTGGCATTTTCAGACATGCCTTTAAAAGACGTCTTCCTAAGCCGTTTGTCTGCTACACAGGTACCTTGGATTGAGATTGTTTGAAGCTGGTCAGTTTAACTGTACACCTGCCAGCTTCTAGTCCATTTTCCTTGAGGACCTTTATTTAAAGATTATAGTTCCAAATTCCAAACAGGTCTTTACATTGCCCTGCAACTTTCTGCTCTCTTACTGAGGGACTGGAACATGCTAATTCAAGGGGCATTCAAGGCAGCACTCGCCATGTGAGTTTGCTGAGTCTGCTCACTCATACAGTTTTCCATCATAGAAGGAAAAGAACATTAGTTCTTTTCATGGTTTTATTTCTTCTAAATGAGTAATTTCTAGTGAAACCGGGTTTATGTTAAAAACAATAAAGTGTGAATATAGTATCATTTTTACCCTATAGTGTTACTCTGGAGCAACTCGCTCCTTGCTGTTTGAGGTAAGTGCTTGCTTCCTAACGAGCCACTGATTCTCATTTGCTTTGGACTCATTGGTCATTAGCAGCCTGATTGTGATTGGCTGTAGGAGATTGGGGATGACAGTGAAAATGCCGTGACTTCTAGAGGGAGCCCTAATGTGGCTAAATACAGGCTGCCATACACTCTTTTCAGTCTACCTCTGCATTTATTCTGATTTGGATGGATCCGGGTTTAAAGCCTTCCTGAAAGTCAAAAACGATGCAAGCTGTGCCTAACTCTACTGTTTAACCACACAGCCTTGAGGACGTGTGCACCACCCTGCAGGCTGGGGGACTTGTTCAGGTGAAAAGTCTCTGGCAGCTTCGCGGATCATCCTTCTGCCGGGATCCTCACTGCCAGGACCTCCTGGTCTTCCCTTCCCACCTCAGAACAGTCCTCTGTGGCTCACCACTGTTTGTTGAGCACAAGCTCCTCATTCAGGTCAGTGCCGAGATAGTTCAGCCAAATTTCCTGAAGCAGGTGGGAATGGAAAGGCTGTCTATAAAAAGACCAGAGATATATCTGCTGTACACACTGTGACCCTTGGGCTTCATGTGGAGGCATTAGGTGGCAGCTAAGCACCCAATTAAGAATATACAAATGAATACAGCTGTTCTGTCCTATTATCCATAGTAATATGGTAAAAAGTGCTGTACAGCTGTTCTGTCTTGTATTATCCATGCTAATACGGTAAAACATGCTGTACAGCTGTTCTCTCATTATCCATGCTAATATGGTAAAACATGCTGTACAGCAGTTCTGTCTCTCCTGTAATCCATGCTAATATGGTAAAACATGCTGTAGAGCAGTTCTGTCAGTCCTGTAATCCATGCTAATACAGTAAAACATGCTGTACAGCTGTTCTGTCTCTCCTGTAATCCATGCTAATATGGTAAAACATGCTGTACAGCTGTTTTCTCATTGTCCATGCTAATACGGTAAAACATGCTGTACAGTTGTTTTGTCTCTTATTATCCATGCTAATATGGTAAAACATGCTGTAGAGCAGTTCTGTCAGTCCTGTAATCCATGCTAATATGGTATAACATGCTGTACAGCTGTTCTGTCTCATTATTCATGCTAATACACTAAAACATGCTGTACCGCAGTTCTGTCTCTCATTTACCCTAGGTAGGATTGTAAAATATTGCATTTTTCCTTGCTGTAAACATATCAGTGAATGCTATCATGTACATTGCACAATTTATTGTTGCTTCATGAAATTCTGTTTTTGTTTCAAGCCTCACTGTTTTTTTTGATGTGCATGTCATACAATGACATTCTTACTTGCATGCATCATTTAGAGAACAAGAGCAGCAGAAATGGCAATAAGCAGTAAATAAATAACAACACCAGCAGTGCTGAGAAGTGGATGGTTATCTTTGCCTGGCAGTAAACTTATAAAATGTGCATGACCACTTTCTCCGTATCTGTGCTTCTTTCATTATGAAGTTTTAATGTCTTAGTGCCAAGGCAGCCCCCACGAGGATGCTTTTTCCCATGATTCCTGTGCCTTCTAAAAGCTCTGACCTAAATCAGGCTGCAGATGACAGTACTCAGATTTGGCTTTATCACAAAGCCTGACCTGTGGATACTCTTCTGTAAGCCCATCTTAGTGGTGTAATGGCACTTATTCATCTTTTGCTATTGTGTCAAACGTGTTTGCAGTAGATGACTTTCAAAGTCTCAGTCAACAATCTGCCACCGAGAAACAGACAAAGCTACTGATATAAGCTGGGCCCTTACTGTTCGTCTGCCCTACAATCCTACTCATTACATGGCACTACATATAATATGAGCCATATTATGCATTTTTTGGTATAAATCATGCTGCGGAAAAGCAGGTGCAGTGCTTGGCATTCGCTGTATGACTCTGTCAGGCTTAGTATCAGACATCTCAGTTGTTCCAGTTCAACCTGCCCAGGGTAGAGGTCACACATGAGCAGTGTTTCATCCAATGGCCACGTATACCTTTATTCATGTTTACATTGTCTGGATTTATCAGGATTAGTCTTGCTATGAACATACACAAATTAAAATTTTACTGATCTTTTTAAATAGACAATGCTAGTTCAGTGAAAAGGAAATTTAAGTGACCAGCTATTGTGTTAATGCTGCATAACTTGCCCTTTATATGTGTTTGATATCTAACTGAATGCTGTTTCCCAGAACAAGGGTCGCAGTTTGGCCCTTAACTGTTTGGGCCCCCTGCTGGCCAACGGGAGTAACTTACTCATTGCTGGCGCCTTCTCTGCCTCCACCATCGCCTACGTGGCTGCCCTCGCCGCACCCTACACTACGCAGGTCTATGTCTGCAGGGCCAGTTGCACAGGGTCACAGACAGACCACCTTCTGCACTCCTTGTCCAACATGGGCTGCAAAAGTATGTGAGGACCCTTCAAGGAGGGGCTATCCTTCTCATTCCTGCAGTTTTGTACATCATTATTTGGTACACACCTATTCTACTCTCTATCTTTCCTTCTCACTTTCTCCAGGCTCAACTAACTTCAGTTGCAATGGGTAGTTTTTTTTCCCTGTTATTTTCTACCAGTGGGAGTCTTTGAACTCATGCCTGCCATTGTCAATTACTGTTCAGACTTAAATATTGCAGCTGTCCATCTGACTGTTATACCACGGTGTTGTTTCACATTGTGTTAATGAACTTGTCTTGTCCGGTGCTGGCCAGAGTAGGACGAGATTCCCCTTGAGTCTGGTTCCTCCCAAGGATTCTTCCTCCTGAAGGAGTTTTTCTTTGCCACTGTCACCTTTGGCTTACTCTCTGGGAACCTTGGACTATGTAAAGCACTTTGTGACAATGGTCCTTGTTAAAGGCGCAATATAAATAACATTGAATTTAATTGAATTTAATATGAAGGATTACACGACACAGCAACAGGTATAGTTTGTCACTGCAACCCTGTACTGGATAAGCAGATAAGAAAAAAGTATGGATGGAGTTTAATGTTGATTCTCATTTTGCATTTTCTAATTTACTTCATTCATAATCTCTAAAGTCTTCCTTTAAGGCAGGACTACTATATTATTGTAAATTTTATTTGCATTTATTTGGAAAAATGGGATCAGTGTTTTCTGCACATTATATTAATCCATCACAGTTAAGTTGCTCTTTCAGAGAAAAATGTGTTTGGTTTTGATGGAAGTGGGTTAATAACACATGATAGCACCATCGCATGCAGCACCCCATTCCTGGTGCAATGTAAACATTCCTGCGCTTATCAAAATGGAGGCATTATGACAGTGTCCTGTTTCTGCTTCTTAGAAATCTTTCTTTCTCACCTCAGAACTGCACTCCTTGGTAATGACACACTTTGAGAATGTGCCATCAAAGGATTGCTTTTAAAAAATATTTTTATGCAGTTTTTTATTTACGTTTTCCAGACTGTGAGTCATGGTTTTGACACAGCCTGAGTTATATGCCATGATCCTCTGTAGATGTGAAGCTACTCCCAGAGGTCTTCTTGGAGCTGGACCCCAATGATATGCGGCTGCACAAGACCCAGGTGATCCTGCTGATGCCACCGTGCTCCGCATCTGGGGTCATCAACTCCGTGGAGTTCCTCCTGGCCGAGAATGGAGGTACACCTGATCCCTGTCTTTGCAGGTCGTCGCTGTCATTCTTGCGACAGGACCTGAGGCTGCACAGACATCATCCCCCAGGTGATAGAGTTTAACCCATGTGTCAGATACAGGACCCTAAGTCTCACTTTGAGACACACTGCCCACTTGCTGCTGTTACATAAAGTGCCTCGTGTGACATGTTCCTTGTGTCATTCTCATGTTCCCTTCTGGTTTGTGATCAGACATGGAACTCCTTTAATGAATGATGCGTCGGAACAGAAGCTTTTCCTAGACCAGCATGTTTTGAAGACCCAAGAGTTCAGTGTGGGGTCCTTTAAAGCTCTTGTGAAGTGTGTGTCAGGGTTGTATCACTGACAGGTGTGCTGCATGCCTTTCAGACATGGACCTTCTGCAGGACCTTTCCCGTGGCTCAATCTCCCCTCAGAAGTTGGGCAACCTCGTGGGCAGACAGACACAGTACATCACACACGCCATGAAGTGTATGTCCTGGGGGGGGCTTCCTGGTACTTTACTCTGAGGCATGCTGATAGTTTGTATAGTCATTAGGTTTAATTCTTGCCAATGACAGGCTCAGCTGAATCCAGCAGGTCCATGATGATGCTTTTATCCAGGGCTGCAGAATTTAACTAAAGTACCACCACATGTACAACGTCCTGGGAGGGGATCGTCTCCTGCAGACACCCGCACACTCTTCTCTTGCAGGAGAACATGTAAACAGAGGCGGTCAGTAAAAATCAGCGCTGGAAAGCTGCTAGTGCAACTTAAACGAAAGTTTACTCATAATGCCGCCTGAATAACATGGTTACCTCAGCTATGCTCATGTGATTTGGGAGGCAGCTGCAACTTTTCTGAACTTTGAGATGTAGAAATTTAATGGGGAACTCATTAGTTATGGACTCATGAGGTCTCGCACAACAGGGATGAGGTTGTGTGGAAACAAGAGCCCCAGAAATACAATATGACTCCCTGTCGGTTTAGCCATGTTTTGCCAGCAGTCCTCTTTATATCCATACACCCAGGAAAGGGATGATAGCTTAGCCAATTGTGCTGGTGATTCATGCTGTAGCTGGCGGACTGTAATAGTGTTCTCTGCTGTGTGAACCCATGCACTGTGATGTCCTCGCACCCACTGGCAATCAGAATGAGCTCAGAGTGATTCTGCTTGATGTAGATGGATTGCACAGTTGTCAGACCCTTAAGGTATGGGACTGTGCGGCAGGAATTAGTCTAAAACACAAACTTGCTCACAAAACACACAAAGACCCCATAAAAAGTATTGAGTCAGGCCTCACCTTGAACTGAAACTCACCCTGGACCCACCTGGGGTGGCAGTCCCAAGGAGACATGTGTTTTACTTGTCACCTCTTCCCAAATTACTTTGTATGGCTGTGAAGGAACCATTACGTGTCAGCTCTCAGAAGGAGTATTGCGTATGGTCATGTGATACTGCAAGTAAGAGCTGGACATTTACAGAGCAAATGTAAATGATTTAAGAAAGAAGTCAAAAGGTTATTTACAAAGTGAGACAGGCTAATTTAAGCTCACTTGAATCCTAGTGTGTTTTAGAAAAAGTTACTGATACAAAAGAAATGATTGAGGTCAATGACCTTTACTGTTTCTTTAAAGCAATGTTAAACGAGCGGCTAAAACTGGTTGCATGTCTATATGGTGTTTGTGGCATCAAAGCCAGCTGTGATGCCTCCACCTCCTTTGGAGGTTTATAAATAGCTGCATTCGAAGTATAGACTTGATGCTCTTCTGGGGGGGTCTGGGCACGAGGTGTTAGTAGACAGCATCTTGAGGTTCCCTTTGAGGACCTGCCCCCACCAACCACCCCCCCCGCCCCCCCCCCCCCCCCCCCCCCCCCCCCCCCACCCCCCACCACCAACCACACGAACACCACAAACAAACACACACACCACCGT
>JAACJT020023000.1:0-24412 GCA_009936485.2 Gymnarchus niloticus | reverse complement strand
CTCTGTTAGCAGTATTAGGTCCAAAATCAGTTGTTCCCACAATAGCGGCTCTAAGAATGCAGTGATGGGCACTGATTATCATGGCCTACTCATATTCCATAGAAGACCGACAGTGCAGATGCTTTTTCCTGTCTTCCAAAAACTGATGAAAATGCAACTGCAGTAGAACGCAGCATCTTTTATTTTTCATATATTGATGAGTTATCTGTCATGGCAAGGGATATAGCAAAAGAAACAAGAAAGGATCCAATACTGTGCAGAATAAGGGATTATGTCCTCCCAGGCTGACCTACCCACATCACAGAGGAGAAGATGCAACCTTTCTTCAGTAGACGGATAAAGTTGTCTGAAGAGCAGGGATGTCTTTTGTGGGGCTTAAGGGTCATTATTCCACCAAGATATCGTGAACAGATGCTGACAGAGTTGCGCGTAGGCCATCCAGGTATGTGTAAGACGAAAGCACTTGCTCAGAGTTCTGTCTGGTGGCCTGACTAAGACAAGGATATAGAAGACACTGCGCTAGGCTGTAGTGCATGTCAGAAGGTAAGGCGGATGCCTGCAGAAGCACTGCTCCATTGTTGGCAGTGGCACTCCCGTGTCTGGGAATGAATTCACATTGATTTTGCAGAAAAAGACAAGCAACGACTCCCCATGTTAGTGGACAGTTATTCAACGTGGATAGAAGTTGTGCCGATGTCTTTGGTGACCTCTGCAAAGACTATAGAAGTACTTCGTTTTTTGTGGAATTTGGTCTGCCCGTGGAGGTTGACTCAGATAATGGTCCACAATTTACATCACAAGATCTTAAGCAATTTATAAAGAACAATGGCATAAAACAAACTGTGGTACCAACTTATCACCCAGCTTCAAATAGTGCTGCAGAGAGATCTGTACAAGCAGTAAAAGCTTTGCTTCTGAAACAAGTGTGGAAAGAGGAAAACAGAAGAGTTTCTCTGTCATGGTACCATCGCTTGGCCAATTTCCTTTTGATACACCGCAGTACACCTCACACAGTAACAGGAGTGGTTCCTGCTGAGCTTTTCCTAAAGGGGAGGCTGCGTACACAGTTTGATTTGCTAAAACCAAATCTGGCAAAAATGTTGGAGGGTCATCAGAGCAAGCATAAATGTTACCATGACAGTCAGAGTTCAAAGCTAAGGGAGTTGTCACCAGGAGACACGGTGTGTGTTTGGAACTTTTGTGGGGGACACCAGAAATGGTTTTTAGGAAAGGTGACATGGTGTCTGAGTCCTGTGTCATATCTGATTCAAGAGGGAATGCGACAGCTACCTGTACACATTGATCACCTGTGGTTGTCCAAGGAGGATGTGAAAGAATCACCAATCATCAACACCAACTTAATGATCCAGGCTGGTTTGCAGAGACAAACATGTATTCCTTTACAAGGTCAACAGGTGGAGTTGCCCTGATCATGGAAGATGTGCAATCAAGTACTCATTTGCTGATGCCCCAACCTTCAACTGAGATTTCATCTGCTCCAGTGGAATCCGGGAATAGTCAAAGGTCTACACCAGGTAAGTCACTGGTGAGAAGATATCCATCACGGGTGCGAATGGCACCAGAAAGACTTTCATTGTAACATAAAGTGTACATATCAGAAATTCAGAATCAGATTTATTGGCCAAGTATGTTGACACATACAAGGAATTTGGTTCCGGCTGTTGGTGTCTCTCAAGTAATACAGAAAGAAAGTATACAGGCAATAAACATCTTATTTACAAACAATATGCAATATGCAAATTAAATACAAAAAAAAAATAATATACATAAGGTGCAGTTAGACAGTGCCAATGGAACAAAATAGGGAACCAATCTCAATAATAGTGTCAGAATTAAACTTGTTGCAAGGTCACACAAACATACAATGGTAGGTATATCTGTTAGTTCATTTTGGGTGTTGTAGTCTGTTTTATAAAGTTGGTGTAATAGAGTAATTGCCATAAACAATTATGTAACTAGTGCATCTACTGTTTATGTATGATGTTATAGGGTTGGAAGTCCCCGGATGTAGGAGCCATTGACAATGCGAAAGAGAGAGTTTTTGTAGTCAGGCAGCGTTCTTAAGTATAGAGTTGGAAACTCTACTTCTCAGCCTCTGCATTGTTATTCTCCCCAAAAATATATTACAGCGTCCAATGA
Source organism: Gymnarchus niloticus (assembly GCA_009936485.2). Classification (NCBI taxonomy): domain Eukaryota; kingdom Metazoa; phylum Chordata; class Actinopteri; order Osteoglossiformes; family Gymnarchidae; genus Gymnarchus; species Gymnarchus niloticus. The sequence continues at coordinate 22,252 of JAACJT020023000.1, read as the reverse complement.
CGATGGAACTCCACCTAAACAGAGGAATATCTCTGTCATATCGCTGCACTCTGGCGGGCGGACTGTTAGCTGCGTGTGGCTTTATGCTGGTTGGAACAAAGTCAAGTAATTGAGGTTAAATCCAGTTCACAGTTGGAATGTTAATTGCGTGCTTAAATTGCATGGTGGAAAAAAATTGGTACTCGCTGTTGGGGTGAAAATAGACTCAAACACAGTGGTGGGGGTTAAGGGCTTATTTGCCATTGTGTTCTTGTGCCATAATGTGAACATAAACCACAAGCAGTTCAATTAGTGAGTCACAGCCCTCCCCTGATCACTTTCAGAGCCAGCAATCCTTCACCTTACTACCCCTGTAGCTTCTAGCTTTCAGTGGCCTGGTGCTAACATTGCCACAGCAATGTTCCGTTCGGCTTTCAAACGTGTCGGGAGGGCAGGCATGCTAGGATTGTGGGGCCTCCTTCCAAATGCCACTTTCTCTCATCGAATCTCATCTAATCCAAATGACCGCCACCATGGAATGTTCTGGATCTGCCCTCCAACAGCATGTCTCATTACAGATATGGTACCTACTCAAGCGCTCCTCAGACACGTTGGGTTTCTTTTTAAGAAATTTGCATCATGCAATGACTTAATTAGCTGGATATTTCCTGCAAAGATTGAGACGCCCTTGCAGGGGAGTTCAGCTACAGAGCATCTCGCCTGATGTGAATCCCCGAACTTACGGTCGGGCTGATGGCTGCTTAGCGCTTATGCAACCTGCTGGCCTCCTCCACAGAGGACTTGCTGGTGGGGGTGGGCTGCCCTCTGCTCTCGTGGGTGGGATCAAGAGAGCATTGACAAGCCTTGACTCCAGCGTGGAGCAGGAGAGACTGACCTGTCTTTAACCTTGTGTAGGACCTGGATTTTGTGGTGGTAGCCGTGGGTCATTTTCCGGCAAACATATTTGGTGCTCATTTTTGCTTACAACACAAGGCCGAGGAGGCTCCTCTGAGAGCAGCTGTGTATGTGTATAAATATGGACACCCAGTTCCCAGCTAGCGTTACCATTCACTTATCAAGAAGCACTTATTGTGCTAAAACATACAAACCCTTAGCAAAAAAGTATTCTTATGGTCAAGGTCCTGTTATTCCTCAGCCTGAGACTTTTGCGGTTCCTCCATTACCACAGAATCACACACAGAGGACAGTGAAGTGAAACCCATATAAATAGATTGTTAGATATGCTTTGAACAACTTCATACAGTAGACTTTGCAAGCTTCTTCAATTAAGGTGATTAAAATGGGGACAGTGAAGGTTTGTCAAGATTAAGCACAGGAAGTAGAGAGAAAGAGGGAGAGGGAGAGAGAGAAGGCTGTTTAGGACCTTGTTTGGCTAAGATTGTGAAAGCACACTAATAATTTAGTGTCATCAAATGTCAACACAAAAAAATTCAAATGTCATCATACAAATTTTTATTTGACCGTTGTGAGACAGATTATTGTGACACAAAGCTGTCTTGTTAAGCAGAATAAAGGAAGCACATATTAAACCAAAAAAAAATTGATTAAAAATCAGAAACAGCCAATAAACTATTTTGCTATAGTTTAAATTCAGACATTTTAAAGTGGGGCTAAAGTCCACAGCACTACAAAAATTTACTTCCCAAATGTTTTATCCTTTTTTAAATCTTTTAGTCTGTTTTCCCTTTCTCAGCTTCAGCTCTCTTTAAAAATATCCTGATTAAATATCTCCCCCACTCTCTCTGTACCTTTGTCTTTGTAGTTATGGGTTTACCTGTCGCAGTTTTTGTACAAGCTGAAATCAAAGTGCTTTCTCTGGTAAGAGTCGGCCGTGTGATGAGGCACCTCTGGTTCAGCATTGCTCCTGACCCCCCCATCCTTAGCAAGATAGGCTTGGTTAATTGGCTTTCGGCAAACCCATTCGCCTGCTTCTCAGTTCAGTGTGAAATGTGCTTTGAGAGAAATCTGCCAATGACTGTTGGCCTAATTAAGCTGTCAATAGCAGCAAACAATCTCATTTTAAATAAGTTTTCTTTCTCTACTTAAGGGACCAGTAGATGTACTCAGATACATGTATTTTGTAAGCTGATAATATTTCATGTCTGATTATAGAGCTGCAGCCTTCAATGTATGAGGTAAAAAATCTTGAGTACCAAAACCAAAAAAAAAAATCTTTCCTCTGATCATGGATTTTTCCTGGCCGTCCTGAGTAGCAGGACTTTCCAGTCTGATAAACTCAATAGGGTGTTAGTGGCCATGTTGTATACACTGGGAACAGACTGACTTCCCTTGTACGTTTGGGTTTTTTTGTCCACCTAGTTGATCATTCACTAATGGGCTTCCTGGGGACAGCCCAGCATCTTGAGGTTTCTCCATCTATGACATTCCTGTAGAGGAACCATCAGTAATGTGCCGGATATTGCCGCTTTCAGCACCCAGCTAGTATTCATCAATTACCTTGTGGTTTTACTTTTGCCTTTTTGGAAGCTAGTCCCTTCAAAATTGTTTGAAAGTTTTCATCAGTGGCTGAAGCTGATATGGATAGCACAAGCTGTGCTCCACCCTTTGGTTCTCAGCTTCAAATCTCTTCTTTTGACAGAACTTCCATGTCGACTGCCCGGCCTACCTGTCACGTGCTAACCTGGTACGTCCATCAAAATTCCAGCCACTTATACTGGTCTGGGAAAACATAGAAACTCCACAGACAGAACAGAGATGAGATTCAAACCCCTAGCCCTGAGGCGACAGTACTAGCCATCAAGCCAATATGCCTCCCTTAACTCGAAGCCCCTTTCTCGCAGGATCCTGAGCATGACTAGGGACATTCAGCTGCTCATGAGATAATGAGGTTCATGATTTTAAAGACACAAAACTCTACTGAAAGGCTTTGAAAAGGTTAAAGCATTTCACAGTCCAGCGTATGGCTTACTCGCTCTTAAATTCTTTCTAATTGTTCTAGTTACCGAAGTGTTACTTTAGTCCCACAATGCCCTCATGAGTGTGAGGGTGACACACTTGTGCGTAGGCAAAAAAAATCCATCACATGCATTTTTAGTAATGAGTATAAATAACATTTTGATTTGTTGTGTATTTATCTGATAACAAGAAAGGTTGCATGTGTAACTGTTGTAATGTCGTGCTGTCATTGTATGGGTTTACAACCTCTTCACACCTCCCATCTGGAAACCTCAGGAACGTTCCGGTAAAACAAAGTGTCCAACATTTGTGGATGTCCATGACTGGTTTTGCTGGGTCCTTCAGCGTCCATCCTCTGCCCCCACCTGAAAGATGTACCGCTGCCACTTCATTACAACTCGTCCAGGACCATACACGGCGGGCAGCTGCACCTTCTCCGCTGGCTGCTTCTCTGCAGTCGCACTTGTTAGGAACAAAACGCAGGAGCGATGGGATCCTGGGCAGGCACAGCGTGATGAAACTCTCCAGCGCCCGTCCTTTGGAGACTCCCCAACTTGTATGCCTCATCAGAAGTGCACTCGAGTTCACCACCAGTGCACATCACGTTGCACCTTGATGGACACGTAGGCAAACAAGAAGATTCCTGCCAAAATTACAGCAGCCAGGATGATGGACACCTTAGCCATATATATTTATGCAAGTCTATTCGTCTGTGGGTCCAAAGATGTACATTCCAGATGCATTTCATGGCTTCATTTTAGCTCCATGTTCAGACTGAAGTATATTTGAATTAATTTTACAACATTTAGCACCTGCATGAAAGTTGCTTTCCTCCGGACAGCGAGCACTGCACAGTACCTGTCCACATGTCCTGCAAGGCAAGCAACCGATTAATATAAGGCAGCCTCCTTTGGGCCCAGAGCCTCCTGGCCAAATACCGTTACAAATTTAATTTTTAATAGAATTTTACTCAACGGTGGTTCACTTTAATTTTAATTTCAGTAATATGTAATGCCTTCTGAAGTAGGGCTGGGAGAAATGAGGCATTGAAACCACTGGTGGGTGGGATTTACCATGCCCTGTCAATCACTATCAACAGGAGCCAATGACATTCTCAAGGAGAAGTGGAATAAACCTGCCATTGATTGACAGCAGGTGATAATCCCGCCTACTGTGGATGCGCAGAGACTCATTGCTAATTGGGACGAAGATTGTACTCACTTCAAGCTGATAATGAGGACCCAAGGTGAGAACCTTTATGCGGGTTACAGTTTCCCCTATAGTCTGCCATCGGTCTCCTCCCTCACCAGGGCTGCAAAACACACTCTTTGTCAGCTCCCATCACTATTGCTAGCTTCTGCAGAGGTATAAATAATGAGAGGACAGCGCATCAGTCTCTGGGATGATGATGCACCATCCGCTGGGGTGACTGTGAGTTGACTGTCTACTGTTGGCTCACAGGGATTTTCACCTGTGATGGACACTGACTTGACTGCACTCTCAGTCTGAATCTGCACAAATGCAGATTGCAACCCAGGCCATATGACAGACATAAGTTCAGCAAGAGTTTGCTCCTGGGGCATCTTAAAACATTTGTGTTTCGGTCGTTTGACAAAAATGTGTCAGTTTTTTAGACTTGCATTTCTCTTGGAGAAGGCTACCCCTGTAATCATCAAAAGTTCACGCCGCTGTCGACTTGTCCCTTTGCTCTGGACGGCGAAATCCGAAATGAACCGGACGGCGCTGTACATCAGATGGAGACTGAGGAAGATCACGGTCACTGGGGGACAGATGAAGGGCTCTCTGCCTGCTTCACCTTCCGTCACTCATCAGCTTTCAGGCAGGATGAGAAGCATAACGAACCGGTTTCCCTGGAAACGGTGCCATGGCACTGCCAAGTGCTGGGTCTCCCATTCTGAAGCGTCGCTCCAATTACAAGTCATAGCAAGTTAAAATGAAGTCAATTACAGTTGTCAATTACACTTACACAGCCGATATATTCAGCATAATTAATGTGACTTGCTTCCATGATTCACTTAATTTGACATTTTTCTGGAATATGGGGAATTCCTGGAGTATGTGATATTGAAATCAGTCAGTCTGGCAGATTAACATAAAATGAACCTATCAGTTGAGATTTAAAATGTTTCACTAACTGACATGACAGCTTGGATAGTTACCTCATGTGTTTGATGGGTAACACATTAACATCGAGCCAACAGCCACGTTAGGATATCAGAGCATTGCTGTATGATGGTCCTATGAGAGCAGAGGAGGGACAGGGACGACGGTGCTATGTGTAATTGCCACAGAGGGAGGGGCAGATGGTCAGGTTGGAGGGGCAAAGGGTTGTTACAATGATGTTGTCAGGTAGGGGGGCAAGTTCCAAGGTCACTACAGCAACATTGTCAGGTGGGAGGGGGGGGTTGTGAGGTCATCACAGTAGCGTTGTCAGATGGGGGGGTGGGTTGTGAGGTCATCACAGTAGCGTTGTCAGATGGGGGGGTGGGTTGTGAAGTCATCACAGTAGTGTTGTCAGATGGGGGGGTGGGTTGTGAAGTCATTACAGTGACATCAATAGGTGGGATGGCAAGTAAAGGATTATCTAACTGAAAGCTTCCAAGAAAGAGGTGCAGGTGTTAATTGACTTGTTTATACCATGAATGCAGTCATGCACCAGACCAGGAGGTGCACCTTTTGTGTGGTCTCTCACTACACTCCCACCATGCCATCCTCAACACGAACCTGAGGCCAACAGTACCAGGTTTAAAAAGCACAAGTTGTACCGTGGCACTATACCTTACCTTTTGTGTCACGTTTTGTTTCACAAATCACAGTGTGCCATTTTGGCCATTTCCGCAGGTTAAAACAATGCTTATTTTCAGGCTTTTCTTACTCCTCTGCTTTGAAAAGCAAATCGGTGCAGTGAATAAGTCTGTCACCCTTATTGTAATTACGCACATTTAATAATAAACAGCGTCATTAATGCTTCTAGCATAATTACACAGTGGTACATTCATCTCTCTGTACCATGCAGAGCCAGAAACAGCCATACCTTAGAAAACGTCTTTTAAATGTGACCTTTTTTTCAAATTTTAATTATACATACTTTATAATTATTGATCCTGCCATCAAATTCAAAAGGTGGAAATGTTAAAAGGGGAGACTTTTGGTAGATTACGGTCCTCGTGATTTTTAAAATGTTTTGCTGTTCCAGCTGCAGGATGATGGTGTTAGATTAGGATATGGTAGGGAGCCCATGACCTTCATATTAGAAGGTCAGCCCAGCTCTGCCTGAGCAGGAGTGCGAGATAGCAAAACAGAGAACTGAGCCATGGAAACAGTGGCGTACGTAAAACAACATGCAGGATGGTGTAAACATTCTGAGGGAAGGCAAACAAGGGTTCCGATTTTAAAGCGAACACAGCTTCTTTATCCAGACCTCTGTGATGTCGAGTTTGGCAGTGCATGATGCTGTATGAAGGATCTTGCTCACTTAGAGGTTGTGAAAGAATTAAATAGGTGATACTTCAGGCCATCTGCAGGTCGAACTTGTATAACAGTGACCTTGTATTTCTGTGGAGGTCCCTCCTGTCATCCATCTCAATGCTTATGGGCTGGACCGGGGCTTGTATGAGGGTTGATCGGGTTCAACTATGATCGGGTTCATAATTAACAGCCCAATCACAAAAGGAGACACATGATGCTGCAAGAACGAGACTGGTTTAGTGGTATTGAGCTGTGTTTTAACTGATCCTGTTCCTCCTTGTGTACTGTGAGGTGGGGGGTGGGGTCTTACTTTAGAAGTGTGGGATGTGTATCATCTGTCAGACTGTCAGATCATAACTTTTTCTACTGACGGCAGGCAGGTAGGCCACAACACAAACATTAAGCAAGAAATTTCATTGACTGGTGGTTTTTTTTTTTTCAAAAGATAAAAAAACCAAACATTATGAGGAAAAGGGGTCAGTATAATTTCTTCTAAAGAGAGGAACCACAAAAAAAACGGTGTACTACAAGGACTGACATTTGAGAATTTCATCAGAAGAGAGCTTCATCTCTCGATGCTCGTGGAGTGAGATACCGGCTCGTCTGTTTAATACGTGTGTGCTTTCAACTTCATAATGAACGTCCTGCAGTCACAGTGTCATGCTGAGAACTTAATGGATCGGGTCTGAAATTAAGCTATCAGCGACATGTGCTCTAGCTCCTCAAAAGCAGCAGTCATCCTGCTAATTACTTTAGATGCGAATCCTGTGAATTAGAGAAAAGTTGTCGAGTTGCTACAAACACCATGACCTAGATTGTACATATGAGACAAAGCAAGTGCAATGCTGTTTTGATAGTCGACTGTTAAAATAAATATTTTTTTTTACAAAAGAATACAGTAACAACCCAATTATCCTTATTCTACATTGAAAGACTTCTTTTTCGTTTAAGGAGTTGCTTCGTCTCTGTAGCTAATTCTCGTCATCCTGAGCGTGGGAGAGTTTTTTTTCCCTCAAACGCACCTGTGTTTAGTGAACACTGATTGCTGTATAACAGCACCGAAGACAAGACTATCATCCAACCAGAACAGCGGGCGTGAATTTACAGGCATTGAGATGATTCTGAAGAGGGACATTTTGGAGGGAACTGGGGGAATCGCGTGTGGAAATAACGTGAAAGCATTGCTCTTTCCTAAAGAAAACTTTACATTTCCAAAACCAGAAAAAAAAACATTCGAGAGAGAAAACGATAAGAGTGTAATTACGTAGGGCCCAGAATCAGTACTCCGAAAGGCCCCATGGAGGCTATAGATGTGAGGAAGCTGGATTAAGCCTTTCAAAATGGCTTTCTGAGCTATTTACCATCAAACGAGGGAGCTCCATTATAGTGCTTTGCTTGAAATGAGCCCAGACTCTCTTAATGTCGCAGAGCACACATCATGTTCACTGCCTTCTTTATGACAGATGCTGACCGGGGCCAATTCGCCAAATTGCTGGCTGCCACCCAAGCATGCACCGGTGCTGAACTCACGGTGAAAATGCTCATGGCCCAATGCCCCCCACACCTGCGTGCCGAGTGACCTGACCTCCTGACCCCAAGCGGATAAGCTACCCACCAATCTAGAAGTGCTTAATTGCCTGCTCCATCTGAGTGAGAATAATGGGCAGACTGAAGCCCGTTCTGTGGATGACATATTGAAACATGAGCCATTTACAGAATGTATAAAATGAAAACGTGATCAAAGTGGCCATACCGTTTCATCAGCTCTGAAGGTATTCTAAGCATTTAACTGTCAGTGACAGTTTATAAAAGCAAATTCACTTCTGTAAGTTTGAAAACAAAAACTGAGGCTTGTTAAAAGGAAATAGACTTGTAAAATCGCAACAGATTCATAACAAAGCAAACCATAATGCATTTCCTAACAGACAGCGGCAAGACAGCTAGGCAAAATGGGATAGAAATTTTTTTATGTTGATGTACCTTCTGGGCCATAAATTCTGCCCCATCATTCTGGAGTACAAGGCAGCTACTTCAAATGGCTGATACAATATGGAAAGCAGCGAAAAACCGGGTTTAGATTTCATCTCCGTCCTGTATTCGCTTCCTGCCACAGCAGGAAGTTGTAGACATGTATGATGTGACAATGTACACTGGGCCACCAGTAGCATCAACATTGTCCCAGTCACACCCACAGTCAGGCCAAAGTGAACAGGATGTGTATACTAATCCCAACAATTCGGAGTACTCATAGCATTGCAACTTGGGTTTGGATCCAAGCTGGTGATTTTTCAAAGTCTAAGAATGTTCGAATACTGGTGGCTAACACAAAAAAGCTTTAATGAGTTGATTACATTAATGACTTTCCTGCTGACTGGCTTATTCTGGATTATCCATTTGCAGGAGTGGTAGCAGAAAGCCCGGAATCATATTTGGTCCACTGGACTGAGAAGCTGGTATTGGTTTTGCTGGCTGCACCTGCAATGTGGCCGTTCCCACAGAATTGGATAACTCATCCAACAGGAAGCTGATTTGACTCTGTTTATAGAAAAAGGGAATCATTTGTCATTGCTGTGCAGGTGTCCCTGTAGAATGTGAAGCGGACAAAGATGTTTTGTTTGCCAAAGCAGGCATTCTTCCTATCATTTTTAACTATAGTTTCCATTTTTACATGTGCTCGTATAAGTGGTACAGCAACTTTGCTGTCACAACACAGTGTACACAAAACACATTATACATTTTTATCTTAAATAAAAAATTATTCCGTATTTTGCTCTTTGTATAAGCATGATCTAAATGCCATTAAACTGTAGTACTTTAAATTTCAAACAAGATGGAATAGGAAGGAGTATATTAAAAAGCTAACTATTACAAGCAGTCATTCTGTTGGTGTTGGTGATATACTGTATATATACTATTTTCTTCTTGGTTTGATGATTATGGATATTTTTTCAGCTCCCAAACAAAGCCATTTTCTCCCCCTGTGATATGTCTTTCCTGGGGGGCATAATTTAACACAGTTTTATCCCAAGTGTGAGTGAAGTACCCTTCCCCAGGGGACCTCCTGGGGATGTCTTATAATTAAAGGCACTCTATGATGGTGTTCGAACCACCTAAGGTCAAAGGCATGGAACCACCAAGTTACCATGGCAGCCTGGCCTGAAAGGCATACTTTAAGGTCACGGAAGGGCTTCCCAAAAGTGGCTCGCACCTGTGCCGAGACAAAAAGGTCCCAATAGAGATATCTATGTTTGGGCATGAGGAACAGACAGAGAGCAGCTCCTGTGCATCCCCCCTACTGAAAAACCTGGAGATGGCCAATAAAGCACGCTGTATTTGGATTGACGGCAACGTCCACAGAATAACTAAGATGGACATTGAAAGTCACAGGTCACCCGTCTGCATATAGATTGGCGCACAAGAAAACTCCTGAAGGGCACACAAGGGGTGTTCACCTAATACTGAGAGACAAGTCATTTCTCTGATGTATTCACGTGCGGCATTATTTTTGAATGTTACTTTCCATGAACAAACACTGTAAGCCTTTCTAGCGGCACTGATGTGACTTGCGGCTAAGCCCGCAGTAACAACCATCGCTTTGCCGATACTGCAACTACACAACTCAAAATCATTAGATGAGCCTTTAAATCAGAAGCTGAATTAAGAAGGTAAACAATTTTAGAGATCAGAATGTGTGCATGGAGATAGCATACTGAGGCCAGGAAGCAAAGAGCATGATCCCCAGAGAAGATGGTTTAAGATGTTTAAGAAGTTTTATTTCCCAGTAGCCACGGTTACCGTAATCTCATATTTACGTCCGGCTCGATGAACACATGAAAACGCTGCACAGATCACTCAGATATTGATGATGGTTTTGGGAGCTCCTGGGAATTTGTAGTTTTGTAGTTAGGAGGAACTCACTCCACAGATTTTGAGATAGATGCCGGCTGAGATAGGGGCCAAATAAATTATTCACCAGCTTTTCCCAATACCTGCCGTTGTGCAGTGGCTTGTGAAAACTCACGGAAGGAAGAACAGCAGACTTTGTGGAAAAATAAAACAGAAGAAATGAAACTAGAAAGGGAATACAAGTCTATCAACCTCTGCAGTCTGAATGCTGAAGCACGTTTTGAACAGGGAGCTTTTATTTAGCGCATGGAAGCTGAAAAACAACACGTAAAGAATTGTGCTCAGAAAGCAGACTTCAGAGAACAACCAATGCTAACTGGGAGCTAAGGTACTGATGCAACCCTGCCCCCATTACCTCCTCTACTCACCTGGATCTGCTCCTTTCAGACTACGATATTGTCCCATTCTTGGAGGTATGACACATGGTTTTATATGGCAAAGACCAAGGGTGATGTTTTTTTTCCTTATCCCAAGTCCAAGTTAGCAGTGTGTTGGACGTAGCAGAAATAGCACATCTTAGACAGACACAAGAGCTAGAACATGTGCCTATGGGTTACAAGGTTCAAAGAGGCCTGTGTGTTACTCCAACATTCAACACGCTGATCTGCAAAATCGAGACAAGGCAAGAGCAACCCAGGACAGCTAGTGTGGGTACATCAATATGTATGCATCCATCTAAACGTAACACTAATCCCAAACCTTACAAGAAGATTTCTGTCCTTTAGGAAGACACTATGAGGCAGTGAGGTTTTCAGAGTCAGAGAGCAAACCAGACTGAATTGATACAGAAAGGCAGTCCACAGCAAACCTTTGTGAATGACTAATCGAGTTCCCTGGTTTAGTGAGGTTTCTGGAGGCTTACTTCATAGTTTTGGGTACTATGAATCATAGCTCAGAAGTGGTAGTGCCATTTACCACTGACTGTGACTATCAGGGTTAGTTACGCTGGTTCTGGGTGTGTAAAACTTGCTTTGTAGTACAGTCTACTGCCGACACGTCAATGATCTTAAAATGATGTCTTGCATCTGTAAAGTTTGTTTAATTGGGTACTTTGTTGATTTACAAGCCTGCTCAAAACCTTAAATTTCACTAAAAATAAACAGCATCTGCACCAGAGTTAATTTTTCCTGAATCATTGTTATGGTTTAAAGCAGTGAGAAAGAACAGAAAAGCTAAATTACTTCACTAATAATTACTTTAATTATCTCTATTGCTTTTTCCTTTCTGAGTCAGTCTTCGCTTGAACACGCATGGATTTTCGTTGACGGCTGGCCTTTGAAAAACAACGTGATCTGTAGCTCATTAATTGAGCTGAAGTTTTTCCAGTCCTTTAAGGAGACAGGAACCTCCCAAGCAGAAAAATGTACAATGCTAGAGAATATTATTTGTTTGCCTCTGTTTTGTGTGGTCTTTTAGAAATGATAAGAAGATAACGAAAATAAGCAGACACTGGCATCTAGGTTGGAATTTTTTGTGTACCTTAAAAACTTTTGAACAAACAAATCTGGACATAAGCCCTCCCTGATTTGTCATTGTAACGGAGTTCTGGAAGCATATTATTGAGTCGCTGCTTCTGTTCTTCAGCCCAGCAGCCATGTCAACAAAGCCAGCAATATGGAATGCAAAATGCTGTTCCCAGATATGCCCTCTGCTCAGTGAGAAATCAAGCTCTTCTCTCTGGCAAGAAATCCCAGGAACGCCAACCACAGCCTCAGAAGAATTCCCAACTGGCTTAAACACACCACTGGAGATGAGCAGTGGTGTAAGAATAAGTGCATATTTGATTCTGCTTTACTTTTTTAATTGCAGTTCTGTTTCTTTAAATCACTTTGCTTTTATGAAATACTTGCCTATCAGTTTGTTGTTTTTCCTGCGATGGCTTCAAATCAGGCAGAGTCATGGGTTATTGAAGCGACTACTTATCTTGGAAAGCAGGTGCAAAAATTGAGAATTTTAATTGAGCAGCAAAGCAGTCCTGCAAATTTTAAAGCCTATGAACCTCATTCATGACATAAAAACAATAAAGATGTTTTTTAGGTCAGGCAAATGTATGTCTGAAGACAGTTTATGTCATGACTACACAGCACCAGGCACAAGGCTGTCCAATTACCACCAATTAGCAAGGAGGGTACCAGTCCACTAAAAAGGTATACACATATACTCAAAATGATAGCAAATCTACTCGCACATGCCTGAAGGGGGCATCAGAGAGCCTCAATCAATTCTTTTCTAACCTGTGTCACATTATCCTACACTGACAGGTGCCACCGTGCTTTAAATCCAACAGTCCTCCCAGCTAGGAGCTTTTTTATTTTTCTATTTAAATATTTATTTTCTCAGCCTGTCAGTTCTTTTGTTGCAACCCTGAGGAGGACTTCCTGTTTTCAGGGTATAACTTCCCTTTACAGTGTGTGAATGTGCGTTTTACTCAATGCTCCTGTCATGGCAGACAGTTGCAGCTCTTCCTGGTATTCCACAGGGTGCTGGTTCTGCTGACAATGCCAGGTAAAAATAGGAAGTGAAATTAGGCCTAAAATAACGTGTTTCAAACAAACAGAAGGCACACTAGTAGACTCATCACCAAAACAACAGTGTTGTTGAAAACTCAGGAACAACATGATTGCTCATCAAAAAGTGTGACTTGCACGCCTGACGTCCTTCTCCCATTTAGACAGCAGAATACATATTGAGGAGACTCTGTTGAAGTCCCTTGTTCAAATATTCTTGGGAACATCCAAGAAACACTTCTTTAGCCGCTACGCCACCTGCTGACCAAGACTATCTCTTGCAAATCTCTTGTAGAAAACAGCATTAAGCAGGATCAGGACTTAAAAAAGCTACTGGACCTGGGTGTTGACTGAATGCAGAAACCACAGCTGTAAAAACCATAATCTGCAAGCTACACTGCATAGCCACATCACTACAGAGGTCTTACTAATAAATTATGTATAGGGGTGTAGATACAACCTTCTATCATTTGCCAGACTGAAAGGAAGTAAAACTGCTTGACAGATCCTCACAAAAAAATAACAACACCAAAACATCTGACTGTGTAAATAAGTTGGGATGACAAAGCTGAAAACTGTCATCCATTTGACACTAGCATTGACAGGGCAACCAGACGGGTGCGCCGAGTTTCCGGCCGGACGTCTCATTTTTTTCCGCAGAAAGTGACATTTACTGCCAAAGAGGAAGCATGCATACTTGTTTTTTTTTTCACCTGTTCAGTGGAGGTAAAAACCTTGACTTAAAATGCGCAGCGTGACATCTTACTCTGCCTGTTGGCAGAGATACAGGAGAAAATGGTGTTTAGTGGGTTTGAATACATTGATGCTGAATGTGACTCTTACACCGGTTTACACACCACCCGACATTTCCTCATTAAAGATGTTGCTATCATTGCTGGCTTGGGGGGAAATGGATTAAAAATAACTCTTGAGAAGAGCTACTCACGGAGTAAAAACGCAGTATTTTCAATCACACAGACATTAATTCTTATTAAGACCTTATTACAGACTTCAATGTGAATGTTCTAGCGCAAGTTCACTTTATTTCACATTTCTGTAGTTCTTTGAGCTCATATTTTATTTAGTCTTGGGGCTTTCCCAAACCGTACAAATCAGTTTCTTTCCTTTAGGAAACACAATGAGACAAGTCTGTAAAGTGGGGGTTATGAAGCCAATGAAATTCAGAGAGCTAACTAAACTGAATTAATGCAAAATGAAATCCACTGAAACCTCCCCTCCACAGTCTAATATTTTAAAATGGTTTACAATGCATATCAACATCCTTGAAATGACATCACGTTTCCATAAACTTCTTTCTAATGTTGGTGCACTCAGTGTCCTCATGAGGTAACCCAGTTTCATTGGACTAATGAGTCCTGCAAATGTAGATGGTGACTTTGTTTGTTTTTATAGAAAAAGACTTTTGCTGATTTCTGGTTAACTCTGGTCAGTTCTGGTTCACCAGTGAAGTGTAACTGGTTTATTGAGCCTTAGAATAAGGCTAAGCACTAAATGAGAATGTCCTTGGCTATGCCAGAGAAAAAAAAATGGTACTAATCAGAGCAAAATCATCCACCTGACAAAAAAGGACATGAGAATGTATCAGCCTTGTTCGTGTAACATTTATACATGAAACACATAACTCTTAATGTGTGTTAGGCTTACTCATTGCCTATGGGCCATGTTCATGGCTTTTTTACATCTGGGTGGCTCACCTTGGTCTTCAAATGCAAAATTCTTTTATGGGCTACAAGGAGACTCATGAGTTTCTGTAATTAACTGTTTTAATGACAGTTTAGTAATGAATGTTTTAAATTTTGTCAAAAGAATGAAGGGATAGGCAACCCCAAAGGGAAGCGACGAATAGTGGCAGCCTCAAACCGGAAACGGTGAGTAGAAGTAGTGTGAAAAGGGGAGCAGCAAGTAGAGGCAGTCTTGAAAGTGGAACAGTGAGTAGAGGCAGTCTTAAAGGGAAGTGATGAGTAGAGGCAGTCTTGAAAGGGAACGGTGAGTAGAGGTAGTATGAAAAAAGGAGCAGTGAGTAGAGGCAGTCTGAAAAGGGGAGTGATGAGTAGAGGCAGCCTCAAATGAAAGTAGTGAATAGAGGCAGCCTCAAAGGGAAGTGATGAGTAGAGGTAGTCTGAAAAGGGGAACGGTGAGTAGAGGTAATGTGAAAAGGGGAGCAGTGAATCGAGGCAGTCTGAAAAGAGGAGTGATGAGTAGAGACAGCTTCAAAGGGGAGCAGTAGTGACAGAAATTCATGGAATTCAAGTGAGAAAGTGGGAAAAAGTGCAAAATAGAAGGAAGTTCGGAGGTATTCCACTGTTAATGTCAAATACATAAAAGAAGAACTTTTCAGGTTCACAAAGGACAGCCAGGCTGCCAAGTAGAATGCTGCACAACAAACATCTTCCTTCAAAAGATTCTGGTGATTTTGTTTGATTCTCAGTAATGACTCAGAATCCTATTAAGTGAAAAAATAGCACTAAAAATATAGCAATAGCTACTGCAAGGGAATGTTAATTTACAAAAAAGGCAATTCCAATCCCTTCACTATTAATATTTATAGACCAGCCCAGCTGATTACTGGATGAACTAAAAGACTTCCCCAGGTTACAAAAGGATGTTTATGTCACAAGAAATGTGTTTCTCCCATCAGTAATTTGCACAGGACTACAAAGTTCCTTCATTCTGTCTACGTGGGCCTGAACATGTCTTTCTTCCATGTTTAGCTGGCCTCCGTGAGTGCATCAAGTAAAAAACGCTTTGGTGAGCTCAAAGCACCACGGCGAAAACCTAACCGCTTACAGACAAAAACCAACAGATCATTTTCAGTGAATGGTGCTACTTGTAAACAGTGAAATAATCAGCATTGCTGATTTACATGCCAATCAGATCTTTGGAGGAGTCCTCCAACATGTAATCTTCCTGTCAGACACCCTCCCATGTTTTCAACTCGCCCGTCATTTGAAAATGACTTGTTAATTCTCCTTTTTGTTTCTGTTTTTTTTTTTTC
Source organism: Gymnarchus niloticus (assembly GCA_009936485.2). Taxonomy (NCBI): domain Eukaryota; kingdom Metazoa; phylum Chordata; class Actinopteri; order Osteoglossiformes; family Gymnarchidae; genus Gymnarchus; species Gymnarchus niloticus. The sequence continues at coordinate 6,418 of JAACJT020023000.1, read as the reverse complement.
TTTTTCACAAACACCCCCCACTATTATTGCATACAGATCTGTGGTACATGGCTGGCCAAGAGTGCCTGTCAAAGAACATCTCTCTGTAGCTGCTTTAATTAAACGCCCTGTGAACATGAAGATAAATATCGATATCCACACCCCACCTGGATAACATGGGCCCAGCTCTTAAAGCGGGCTGGGACACAACACATTGCTTTTTCTGTCAGTGACACATGTCGAGTCCAGAGGAGACCTGGCCAAACACAGCACCGTCATATCATTGCCACGAATACCAAGGTGACGAGATTCGGCGGTAATATTTTCTGGGCTTTTAACTGAGGAACAGGGAAGCACAATAACACACAAAATTTAATACAGGGAGTTTTGATTAAACTGTGGCATGTACAAGAAGATGGGCGTTAGATACCTTCACAGGTGTTTTTCATATTATTTACCTTGACACATGGTTAATAAATATTCCATTTCATAATTGCATTCTATATAATTTAGATTACAATGTCTGTCAGTTCAATACTCCATTACTTTTTCCTGGCTGAAATGTTCCCTGCTTTTATTAAGGTCATCGGCTGTGTTTTTGAAAAGTACCCTAGCTAATAATAAGGTAGCTTGATTTTTCTAGTGATATTGTAAACTCATTGAGAGGTACATATTGCACCTAAAGCAATATTTCTAATGGAAAAAAGAGAATATTTACCTTAAACGCTTCAAATGTCATTTCGATGACACAGCCGCTGAGACCCTTCTAAAATTAAACATGAAACGCAGAGTGTGAACGTATGTGTCATGTCCTGCCTCCCTGCTCCTTCTGTTTCCCCAGTGTGCCCTAATGGGACACACCTGTTCTGCGTTTTTCCCTCGTTACTTGTCTTTAAGAGAGCTTCCCTGTTTTTGGCCCCCATGTCCTATCCCATCTTTTCTTTCCCCTGGTCTGTGTCCCCTATGGTCCTCTCTGGTCTGTTTGTCTTTGTCCCTATGGTCCCTCCTCCTGTCTACTGTGTCTGGATGTGTGTCGTGCATCTCCCCCTGGCTGTCCCTAGTTTGGCCCTGGTCTGTTTGGTGCTCCTAGTGGTGTCTTGTGTCTGGTCTGTTTGGTCACACGTTTCGTGTTTTGTCCGTTGGGTCGTTCCCTGTGTAGTCTTGTGTTCAGTCCTGCTGTCCGGTCCCTTTGGTCCCCTCTGTTTGTCTTTCGTGCCCAGAGGGCACGCCTTTGGGGGGGCGGGGTACTGTCATGTCCTGCCTCCCTGCTCCGTCTGTTTCCCCAGTGTGCCCTAATGGGACACACCTGTTCTGCGTTTTTCCCTCGTTACTTGTCTTTAAGAGAGCTTCCCAGTCCTGTTGGCCCCAGTCCGGTCATTACCATCACCCCTGTGTGGTTCCTGCCTTGGTCCTGACCCTTGGATTGACCCCTGGTGATCCCCTGTTTTATGGTTTGGAGCTTATTATGCCTTTGGACAATAAACCCCTGTGTTACCCTCTGTCGGCCTCCCGTCCTCAATACGACGAAGTGACTCTGTAACATGGCGTCGTTATGGAATGTCCATGAAAACCACAATGTTTCTATTGACCTCTAAGGCTATTTAACACCAGCAGCTCTTAAATAAACAAGTTGTAGTCATTATATATGCTTAAAATGGCATTTGCAGTCATAATGACTGCGAAAGTTGCATTTGCTGAGAACGATAATATTAAACGGCTTATACAAATGAACAAGTTAAATTCTGCGTGAAGTACAACTGTGACAGAAAACAAATTAGATGGATAAAGTATGGCTTGGCACCAACCTTTCCCAAGCATTGCACTGCGGTCTCTTAGTAGTCTGCATTATTTTGCCTTGCAGTCAGTCTTATTTGATAGTCTTTTTTTCTCAAAATAGTCTGCAATTTGAAATTGAGTAACAAAATATTTTCCTCAATTCTTGTCAAATATACCTAAAACAGCTTGGAAATCGATTTGCTCAGTTATAAATGGTTTAATGAGCACCACTGAAAGTTCAGGTCACTGGTTTTTACTTTGAATTATGTGCTGTGACTGTGCTGTGACATAAACAAAGGAACAATGAAAAAGAGAACAAAGGAGAGTTGGTATTGTTTTCTTCAGATGAGTCACAGTTTGGCCAGCCATTCACATCACCTGAGCCTTATAACCAATCAATTCAGTTAGTCCCATAGACAAGTGGGCTGACCCACAATTTTAATTGTTTTTCAGTTTCCGTCCAAATAGCTTTGAAATGTAAATATGTATGTACATACAAATGGGTTAGATTTGCATCCAGAGCTGGGTTAGCCCATGTGTCCGTAAGGCTATCGAGCTGTATTTTATTTCTGATACTTAAATCTGTATTCCGGAATAGCTGTTTCCAAGAGCCAAGTGCTCCTATGGATTCATTTTCTCCTGTGCTGTCTGATGTTTACGTTTCTCCTTACCATTGCGTTAGCACTATCTGAACTCTATCCTCTATAACATGGTTTGGGTCTTAATAAGACATAATATGTTGACAGATCCAAGAAATTCACTCTGAAAATGAATTTAACGGAAATGTGCAGAAGTCAGCTCAGTGCTGCAATGAAACTAAACCTCGACATCTAGCAGAGAAGTCCACCTGATGTTTCTCTTGAGTAATTACTGTTTCATATATTACAATTTTTGATTCACTAATTCGCCAAAACATTCCAATTTAACGGTTATTTAGCATCAAATTAATACTTGTGTTTAAAAATCGGTGAAACTTTGCTTTGAAAAAATTGACTCAATTATTGTTAAATTACCCTTTCGTGGCTGTCTTATACTTTTACACAGAAATTTAGCACACAGTTGTTCAATTGTACTTTAGGAATAACAGAGTTGGTGAGGCATTCATAGCTTAATAAATCTACTTAGCCAGGTAACTAAGCATGTGTTACCTATTACAGGACATTACAGGACAAGAAGGGCTGAATTGAGACTTTAAATCTCATGGTAGGTGGGATTATCATGTGCTGTCAATCAATGATAGGCTTTCGGGATTGATTATCAGTGTAAGAATTACTGCAAATTTTGCATTCATGACCATGATGGTCTTGTGTTTATAAGAAATGAAATTCAAACACTGATGTCATGACACAGAAAGTTTTAATATCTCCATAATATGACATTACTGATAGATTCTCAGATGGATGGTTGTATGTTACGCGTACAAGTTATAGCTGTTAAAGTTACCAGGGAATACATGAATAATGTTAATAAACAGCAAATCAAATATTCCAATACTTTTTAAAATGTCATTTTCCATCAAACTAATGCCAAGTCTTGGAAACATGTATTCTATTACCAAGTACATCTTTTGATTTGTAATTTGCCAACTGATGAAACATTCCGCCATGGTGCCGGCCTAACCTCACCCATCTGTGGATGTTGCTGCACTGTATGTCTCTGCCTTTCCACCTGTGGCAACCGTCTGGCTTCTCTGTGGGTCGCGCCTCAGGGCTCCAGCCAGATTTCGGGAAGAGAAACGAGCTTAGAAGTGTGCTGAGGTCTGGGTCCCAGAGGGAGACTTCCTTACTTTTACTTTGTAATTTTCATTCAAAGCAGCTTACTTTATCCAGAAAGATTTTTCTATGGAAAAATTTGGGTTCCATTTTTCCCTTAAGATTGTAGACTGGCATCCTAAACTATGAATTCCCTGGTGTTAAATATTCCCGCCAAAAACCCAGCCACTGAGGATACACAAGCCAGTGTATTTCTTCGTGCGGGTCCCAAGCCCAGTTAAATGGGGAGGGTTATGTCAGTAAAGGCATCTGGTGTAAAAATTCCAAATCAAATATTCGGACAACAATACAGATTTCCATACTGGATCGGTTGAGGCCTTTGTTAACAATGACCATCACCAGTACTGTTAGCCAACAGGGTGCTAGTGGTAATTGGGCTACTGTTGGCGAATGGAGAAGAAGGGGGGAAGGCAAGTCCGGAGGCAGGAGGAGAGGACGAATGGTAGGAGAGTGGAAGTGAGGGTAGGAACTTTGAATGTTGGCAGTATGACTGGTAAAGGGAGAGAACTAGTTGATATGATGGCAAGAAGGAAGGTTGATATACTGTGTATGCAAGAAACCAGATGGAAGGGGAGTAAGGCCAGGTGTATTAGTGGTGGGTTCAAATTGTTCTACAATGGTATGGATGGGAGGAGACACGGGGTAGGGGTTATCTTGAAGGAATAGTATGCCAAGAGTAAAACACTTGGTGAAAAGAATGTCGGACAGAGTGATGAGTATGAAGCTGGAAACTGAAGGTGTGATGATGAATGTTGTTAGTGCATATGCCCCGCAAGTTGGGTGTGAGATGGATGAGAAAGAAAAATTCTGGAGTGAGTTGGATGAAGTGGTGGAGAGTGTACCCAAAGGAGAGAGATTGGTGATTGGAGTGGATCTCAATGGGCATATTGGTAAAGGGAACAGAGGGGATGAGAAGGTGATGGGTAGGTATGGTGTCAAGGAGAGGAATGCAGAAGGTCAGATGGTAGTGGATTTTGCGAAAACGATGGACATGGCTGTGGTGAATACATATTTTAAGAAGAGGGAGGAACACAGGGTGACGTACAAGAGTGGAGGAAGATGCACACAGGTGGATTATATCCTATCTAGGAGAGTCAGTCTGAAGGAGATTGGAGACTGTAAAGTGGTGACAGGGAAAAGTGTAGTTAGACAGCATAGGATGGTGGTCTGTAGGATGACACTAGATGAAAAAGAGGAGAAGAGTGAGGGCAGAGCCAAATAGTGGAAGTTGAAAAAGAAAGACTGTAAGGTGGAATTCAGGGAGGAGTTAAGACAGGCACTGGGTGGCAGTGAAGACTTAACAGATAGCTGGGCACCTACAGCAGAAGTGGTAAGGGAGATAGCTAGAAAGGTGCTTGGTGTGACATCTGGTCAGAGGAAGAAGGACAAAGAAACCTGGTGGTGGAATGAGGATGTACAAGAGAGTATACAGAGGAAGTCGTTGGCGAAGAAGAAGAGGGCTAGTCAGAGAGATGAAGAAAGTAGACAGGAGTACAAGGAGATAAAGCATAAGATGAAGAGAGAGGCGGCGAAGGCTAAAGATAAGGTGTATGGCGAGTTGTATGAAAGGCTGGACACTAAGGAGGGGTAAAAAGACCTGTACCAATTGGCTAGGCAGAGGGATCAAGGTGGGAAAGATGTGCAGCAGGTTAGGGTGATAAAGGATAACAATAAAAATGTACTCACAAATGAGGAAGGTGTGTTGAGCAGATGGAAATAGTACTTCAAGGGGCTGATGAATGAAGAGAATGAGAGAGAGAGAAGGTTGGATGATGTGGGGATAATAAATCAGGAAGTGCAATGGATTAGCAAGGAGGAAGTAAGGACAGTTATAAAGAGGATGAAGAATGGAATGGTTGTTGGTCCAGATGACATACCTGTGGAAGCATGGAGGTGCTTAGGAGAGATGGCAGTGGAGTTTCTAACCAGATTGTTTAACGCAATTTTGGAATGCGAGAGGATGCCTGAGGAGTGGAGAAGTGTAATGGTACCGATTTTTAAGAATAAGGGTGATGTGCATAACTGTAGTAACTACAGAGGGATAAAATTGATTAGCCACAGCATGAAGTTATGGGAAAAAGTAGTGGAAGCTAAGTTAAGAAGGGAGGTGATGATTAGTGAGCAGCAGTATGGTTTCATGCCGGGAAAGAGCACTACAGATGTGATGTTTGCTCTGAGGGTGTGGATGGAAGTATAGAGAAGGTCAGAATGAGTTGCATTGTGTCTTTGTGGACTTCGAGAAAACATATGACCGGGTGCCTAGAGGGGAGTTGTGGTATTGTATGAGGAAGTCGGGAGTGGCAGAGAAGTATGCAAGAGTGGTACAGGATATATACGAGGGCAGTGTGACAGTGGTAATTTCTGCAGTAGGAGTGACGGATGCATTCAAGGTAGAGGTGGGATTACATCAAGGATCAGCTCTGAGCCCTTTCTTATTTGCAATGGTGATGGACAGGTTGACAGATGACTACAGATAGGAGGCCCCGTGGGCTATGATGTTTGTGGATGACATTGTGAGCTGTAGTGAGAGTAGGGAGCAGGTTGAGGAGACCCTGGAGAGGTGGAGGCATGCTCTAGAGAGGACAGGAATGAAGGTCAGTAGGACTAAGACAGAATACATGTGTGTGAATGAAAGGAAGGACAACGGAATGGTGAGGATGCAGGGGGTAGAGTTGGTGAAGGTGGCTGAGTTTAAATACTTGGGGTCAACAGTTCAGAGTAATGAAGAGTGCAGAAAAGAGGTGAAGAAGAGAGTACAGGCAGGATGGAGTGCGTTAAGAAGAGTGTCAGGAGTGATTTATGACAAATAGGTACCAGTAAGAGTGAAAGGGAAGGTCTACAAGATCTTAGTGAGACCAGCTATGTTATATGGGCTGGAGACGGTGGCACTG